>VDFB02171355.1:0-18888 GCA_007258455.2 Sequoia sempervirens | reverse complement strand
TCTTTGGTTGTAGTTCTGGTTGTCTGGATTGTTGAGAGTCCGTTGTCAACAAGAAACTTTGAAGAGCCTACGTTGATGTTGTTATTGTTTGAAGAGCCAACGTTGATCCTATGATGCTGTTGTTTTGAAAGAAAGGAGAGTTTCCAAATATCCCAGTCGTAGAAGTTGGAGTTGCTAAGCAGATTTTGAAGAAAAGGTTAAGTGTTTGTAAGAAGAAGCCTTAGAAAGAAGGATGTAATATTTGGAAAAGAAGCAAGGTTGTTGTTGTTTGCATGCAACCATAGTTTGAAGGTATTAGACTGTTGTATCAAACAAGTTTGCAGTCATGGCATGGTAGAAGTAGCCTCCTGCAGCCTCCAAATTCCACCATTTATTGGTAAGAACTATGATTTTTGGTCAATAAAAATGAAAACATTGTTTTGTTCTAGGATGTATGGGGATTTGGTAGAGAATGGTTTTATTAAGACCACTAGATCATGTAGCTTTTTTGGCATTAACACAAGAAGAAAAGGCAGAAACAAGACATCCAAGAAAAGGATGCTAAAAGCCTTGTTTATTGATAACAAGTTATGGATGATTCGGTGTTCCCTAGGGTTACTCGCGGCAATATAAGTCCAAACAAGCTTGGGAGGCATTAGAAATTGCTTATCAAGGTACAACCAAAGTAAAGGTAGCTAAGTTACAAGCACATTAAGGAGAAGTTTTGAAAATGTTTCTATGAATGCATCTAGATCTATAGATCTATTTCTTTCTTGAGAATTGATGAATATTGTTAATCAAATGAGGTCACATGGTGAAATATTATAGACAAAATTGATTGAAAAGATACTTAGAAGTTTACCTGAAGTAAGTTTGGTGTGGTTGCATTGAAGATTCAAAGGTCCCAAGCAGTTGGGGTAGGCATTCAGGATCTTTATTGTCTCATGAATCTAGAATGAATAGGAATAATAATTCTTCTTTAGAGAATGCTTTTAGATCTCAAGTGTCATTTAGCAAAGGAAGAGGAAGGTCAAACTTCAGAGGAACAGGAAGAGGCAAAGGTGGATGCATGAGTCCAGATCAAGGAGAATGGATTAATCAGTCCAATCAGAGTTTCAATAATAGAGGACAAGGAAGAAATCAATTTCAACAACAATCACCTAGGTTTGATAAGTCTCATATTCAATGTAATCATTGTAAGAAATTTGGACATTTAACAAATGAATGTTGGAAGAAAAAAGAAGAACTAAATAAACAAAATGCAAATTACTCAGGTGTATCAGATAATAACTTAGGAGGATTATTCTTAACCTGTAATGTTGCTCAAGAAAGTTCCAGTAATATATGGTTTTTAGATAGTGGATGCAGTAATCACATGACAAGCAATAGTGGATTATTTGCTAGTTTGGATGATTCTTTGAAATCTGAAGTTAAATTGGGAAATGATAGTAAAGTATCTGTAATGGGGAAAGGTGTTATAAATGTTTTGACTAAGAATGGAGGAAAGAGATATATTCTTGATGTCTTCTTTGTACCTGATTTAAAACATAACTTGATGAGTGTTGGTCAATTAGTGCAAAAAGGGTATAAATTTTCTTTTAACAAAGATGTATGTACAATTCTGGATAGAAATCCTAGTGACAGGTTAATTGCAAAGGTTGAGATGACCAAGAATTGGATGTTCCCCCTCCGGATTGATTGCATCCAAGGATTAGAGGAAGTAAGTTTCAAAATAGTATACTTAGACCCAACATGTTTGTGGCGTTTAAGGTATGGTCACTTTCATTTTGAAGGTTTGAGTTTATTGCAAAAGAGAAATATGGTGAAAGGTTTACCACCCATAGAGAATCCAGCTAATTCATGTGAAAGTTGTATATTAACAAAACAACATAGAGAAAGTTTTCCTGTAAGGAGTTCATAAAGAGCAAGGATGCAATTAGAGTTAATTCACACTGATATATGTGGACCAATGCAAACTCCATCCTTAACTGGAAGCATATATTTGCTAACATTTATTGATGACTTTAGTAGGAAAACTTGGATATACTTTTTCAAGCATAAGTCTGAAGCCTTTAGTAAATTCAAGGAGTTTAAAACTATGGTTGAAAAGCAAAGTGGTCTACACATTAAGATACTCAGATCAGATAGAGGTGGTGAATATAGTTCTAATGAATTTTTAGACTTTTGTAGAGATCATGGTATCAAGAAACAATTTACAACAAAGTACACACCACAAAAAAATGTAGCAGAGAGGAAGAATAGAACCATAATGGAAATGGCCATAAGCATGTTGAAGGCCAAGAATTTATCTAATGTTTTTTGGGCAGAAGCAGTAGCATGTGTAGTATACATCTTGAACATAATTCCTACAAAGAGTGTCAAGGATCAAGTTCCAGAAGAAGCATGGACTGGTAAGAAAAATTTTGTATCTCATCTTAGAATTTTTTGATGTGTTGCCTATTCCTTAGTGTCATATGAATTGAGAAGAAAATTGGATGATAAAAGTGAAAAGTGTATTTTCATCGGTTATAGTGAGCAATCAAAATCTTATAGATTGTATAATCCTCTTTCAAAGAAAATGATTATTAGCAGGGATGTTAAATTTAAAGAGGAAGAAGCATGGGATGGAAACATTGATAGTATAGTCTTAAGTGGAGCGCCAATACCTCATAGTGAAGAAGAATCAAAAGAAAATGATGGTCAATCAAATCAAGTTGGACCAAGTACTCCACCAAGAAATCTTGTGCAGGGTGAACCATCAAACTACGAAGGCCAGCCTACTTCAGATTCAAATGTAAGTAATGAGTTAGATCCTACACTTGATTCATTAAGACCAAGCCCTAGAAGTAAGAAAACAAGAAGTCTAAAAGAAATATATGATCAAGATCGAGAGAATTTGGATTTGTGTTCAAATTTTTCTTTAGTCTCTCATGATCCAGTATATTTTGAAGAAGCAGTGCAAGAAGATAATTGGATCAAAGGAATGGATGAAGAAATGGATTCTATTGAAAAGAATCAAACATGGGAGTTAGTGGATCTACCTAAAGGTAAAGATTCTATAGGAGTTAAAAGGGTTTTTAATACTAAGTTTAATGTTGAAGGTAAAGTTGCAAAACATAAAGCTAGATTAGTTGCAAAAGGATTCTCACAACAGTATGGGATTGACTATAATGAAACATTTTCTCTAGTTGCTAGACTTGATACAGTTAGGACTGTTTTAGCAATAGCTACACAAAATAGTTGGAAAGTTTATCAAATGGATGTAAAATCAGATTTTCTAAATAGTTTTCTTGAAGAAGAATTTTATGTTCAACAACCTCCAGGATATGAGGTGTATGAGCATGAAAATAAAGTGTGTAAATTAAAGATAGCACTTTATAGTTTGAAACAAGCACCAAGGGCATGGTATAGCAAGATTGATTCATATTTAATAAGTAATGGATTCAATAGAAGTAACAATGATCCCACATTGTATACATAGACCAATGAACAAGGTCAAATTTTGATTGTGAGTCTATATGTTGATGATTTAATTTTCAGTGGAGATTTTTCTACAGACATGCTCAAGTCAACCTTAATAAAAGAGTTTGAAAATAGATTTAGGCTTAATGAGATACTTTTTAGGCACTAAAATTGTTCAATATGATAAAGGAATCTTCATTTGTCAATCTAAGTATGTGAAGGATGTATTGAGAAGATTCAAAATGTTACAAAGCAATCCAGCATCAACTCCAGTTGCTACAGGAACAAAACTTAGCAAAGAGGATAAAGGGTCAAATGTTGATCCAACTCTATTTAAAAGACTTGTTGGAAGTCTAATGTATCTTACAGCTACAAGGCTAGATATCATGTATGGAATTAGTTTATCTTGAGGTTCATGGATTCACCTCAAGATTCTCACTAGCAAGTTGGAAAGAGAATATTGTGATATGTTGCACGAACAACAAGATATGGAATTTTATATTCCAAAACTAATGATTTTAATTTGGTTGGTTATACTGACAGTGATTTTGCAGGTAGCATAGATGACAGGAAGAGTACTTCTGGACACATTTCATTTTGGATCTGGAGTTGTCTCATGGGCATCGAAGAAGCAACCCATAGTAACAATTTCATCAGCTGAAGCTGAATATGCAGCTGCAACTACTGCATTATGTCAAGCAGTATGGATGCACCAAATCTTATTTGATTTATTGCATAATCAAGAAGAACCAACAACAATCTTTTGTGATAACAAGTCAACAATTGCATTATCAAAAAATCATGTTTTTCACAAAAGGAGTAAACACATTGATACAAGGTACCATTTCATCTGAGAGTTGGTCAACGATGGAGAAATTTTCCTTGAATTTTGTAGATCTAAAGATCAACTGAAAGACGTTTTTACTAAGGCATTACCCAAAGAAAATTTTGAGTATCTACGACAAAGACTAGGTGTTATTGATGCTAAAGCCATCAGTGGTCGAAATTAAAGGGGAGTGTTGGAAGTAATTTCTCCACCAATAAAGTTTGACCACCAACACAATTTGATTTCTCTAGCAGATTCTACAATCTAATTTCTCCAAGTTGCTTGCAATAAAATTTACTCCACCGACTGCAATACGATTTGATCTTATCCTATCTACTGCAGTTGTCCCACGTAAGATATTTTGTACTTATCCTTATCTTCGAGTCATCACTTTGAGCACTGACTGTATGTTGAACCGCCATTCTGCAACTATAAATAGAGGTGCTTGCCAATGTAATAGTTAGGAAAAATTATGATAGATATGTAGATTTGATGAATCGCAGATATCTCTTTGTAGTTTGTAATAGCAAAATAGTAATATATATTTTGTATGCTATAGCATACGTTTGTCTTATTTTACTTTGAATTTGTTGTTTTTCTGTTTATTGTCCTCTATTATCCAAGAGTGGGCTCTATAAAAGAGATTTAAGGTAAAACCCTTGAGCGACAACCTCCCATGCTCTATTACTCGCTGTAGGGTTTCATTCATTCATGTTGTGTAGTTGTAGCCCTTCTCTACCACGCTTAGAGCCAAGTTATGTCCATTATATTATAAAGGTTCCAATCTATGGGCTGCCTTGGAAATAAGGTTTATATCCAGAAAGTTGATTTATTTAGCTGTCAATTTGGGATATTTTCTTAATTATTTGCGGGTGAGGATGGAATTGAAGCCTTTTCAATTTTATTATGCATGGTTGTATTCATTTACTAAATTATAAACCTGATTGAAAAGTGTGCAGTGTTAATCAGGGCATATATATTTGGATGATGTGGATGACATTTTACAATTGGATGTTTTGGTTGGGGATTTTGTAGATCTTGGTATAGAGATAAAAAGATGGTATTGCCCCATGAGATTTGAAATGTTTTTTAATAGATTTTTTATGTTATTAAATAATTTTATTTTTAGTTATAATCTTTTTTTAATAATTCTTATGTATAAAACAAGTGAAATAATTAGAATTTTTAGAATTTAAAAAATCAAGTATAAAAGAAATATTCTAAATTGATTATTTTATATAAAACAAGTAAAATAGATAGAGTTTCTAGAATTTAGAAAATCAAGTATAAAAGGAATATTCTAAATTGATAATTTTATGTAAAAGAAAGTTTTTATATTAAAACATAAAAGATTAGAAAATATTTAAGATATTTAAAAATAAATAAAAAATTCTTATATATAAAACAAGTGAAATAGCTAGAGTTTTTAGAATTTAGAACTTTAAAATTAATAATTCTTATGTATAAAACAAGTGAAATAATTATAGTTTTTAGAATTTAGAAAATTAAGTATAAAAGAAATATTCTAAATTGATAATTTCATATAAAATAAAGTTTCTATATTAAAACATATAAGATTAGAAAACATTTAAGATCTTTTAAAAAAATATGTTAAATTAGTACACATAAAAATAAGTTTCTAAAATTTTAAAAATTAAGCATGAATGAAATTTTTCATACTTTCTATATTTACTATTACACGTAAATATAAGTTTCTAAATTAATATACTTAAAATTAAAAAATATTAAAAATATTTGTAAAAAAAACTATTCTTTCATGTCATTCTAATTTTCTTTTATCGATAAATAGCTACTGGGGGTAGCACCCTTTATATTGATACTGAAAAAGATTTTTACAAATTCTGCCATCATGGCTTCTAGATTACCAAAGCTTGTATGCCCACCCATTACATTTTGTTCAATTCTATCTTGACTATTACTAGTTTCCCCTTTACAAACCTAAATGAGGGTTTCAAAATAACCCTCTTTTCCATATACTATACAAAATTATGCTAGACAACACCCTCATTGTCTCTTGCCACCACCCTCCTGTCCAGACCTTCCACTTGAATGTATGCTCCCACCCAACCCTTTGCTAGGTTGTTGATAATGCCCACCACACAGAGGAGGAAGGAGATTGACCTATCAATCTCACCCCACTTTTTCTCTAGCTCTTGCGGTTGCAAAGTGTGAACCACCACAAATTTTGGAACCTCCATTCCATTACCAAAAGGTATATAGTAATGTTGTAGATATGCAACAAGTAGGTTTCCATCCACATTGTCCAACACTTCATCTGTCTCCCCAAGCAAAGCATGTTTGCATACCATCTGATAGAGCTTCTTGCTTTCAAGAGCCCCATGCATAGGAGCATGGCCAAGAACATGGCCATAATCTCCAAATTTTCTCTCCACCTTTGTCGGGACATGAGAAATTTGTTCCCCAATATCATTTTTGTTGCCCAGAGGATCAAAGGGTGTGTGGAGTTTAGCAACACTTTCAATCTTTTGTCTAAAATTTCTCCATAGAAGGACTGTTGCTGCTTCATCATGTTGAGGAAAAGTGGAGTCTCCATTTTTTCTAAAGGACCTACATACAAAAACAAACAATTTTACACTTTCCAAACCTTTTTGCACTTTTTCCACTTGGAAGAGCCCTGAGTTCTTTATATCCTTTTTCCTCTACCCTCGAAATGATGGCCAATTTGAGATATGAACCATTCCATCCCATCCGCTATCTTTTCCCTTCAATGTGGATGAATACGCTATTGGTTACTTATACTCCCCATTATCAAAAGTAGTTGCAATTTTCACGCATATTCTTTTCCCAATGCCAACCTCTATCCCACCGTACTCTTGAGCTTCAATTCCTACAAGTGATTTGGACCTCCAACTCATCTCCATTTACTACTCTTGGATCCTCCACCTCTGACAATGATGCCTCTATGTGACCCAAGCTCACTTCCCTTAATTTATTTTCTACCTGAGTTCCTAATACCTTGCTATGCTATGACAGTACAATCCACTGAAATCTTATAAACCTCCTTTCCTTTACATCATTCTCCATTTCCTAAAAAATATTCCTCCAAATCTATCTATTCTCTAGCTATACACTTGACATAACAACTGCTTGTGCCAGCTTAATTTAGGAGCATCATCTCATTTATCGATGTCTCATAGATTGTCTTCACTAGCTTCTTGATGGAGCTCTCTGCCTTTGACTTCGAGCACTTGGCTTGAACCACCTTATACACAATCTTTCCCTAAAGAAATTGAATGCCTTGTTGAACCATTATCCTTCTTTTTCATTCATTCTTTTTTGCTACTTCCTTTTCTAGGTTGTTTTCCCTTTGATTTCCTTCCCTGTACACGTGGATCACCTTGAACTCTTTGAATTTTTGTAGGAGATGTGTTATTGGTTGAAGCCAGTGGTTCAATTCCCAATTGGGGGCATTATTTAGTTGAATTGTGTTGATAGTGATTAGTGAATCTCCTTCCAAATGAATTTCCCTCACTCCAATTGCTACTCTCAATTGAAGGCCCATCAATTCTGCTCAAAACTCTACTTCATTGTTGGTGCATACTCCTAGAGGACTTGAACTTTATGCAATTACCTTTTTGAACTCATCTTAGGCCACACACCTAGCTCCCCCTAGCCCCAAATTGCCCCATACCACACCATCGAAGTTAATTTTGATCCACCCTCCTTTTGAGGCTTCCCAAATTACTTCACTCCTTTTTTCCCTAGCTGAATCACTATGGTATTTTTCCCAAAGTTAGGGAATGATTAGTCCATTGAATGCTTTTTTCATTTTGTCATCCCAATTAGTATAATTCATCTGTTCTTTTCACTCTAGACCGTACTACCTCATTCATTGTTTTGGAGATCAGGCTTTCTATTTTGGTGAAAATTATTCCATGGGCATTTCCTTGTCTTGGAATATCCTTCTATTGCACTCTTTCAAAATCTCCCAAATTATGATTAAGGGGGCATTGAGGAGGCTATTGGAAAAATGCTATCAAATATTGCTTTCCTTCACAGATGTGGCCACATATTAAACCATGTCAATAGACAAGTCAGATGTGGGGACTAAAAATCCAGTTTGTTCATGAAAAAACTCCAACATTGTTTTGATTAAGGGAAACTCAGTAGTAGGTGATCCACATTTTCATTATTCTTCTTGTAAAGAACACATCACCTTGGCCCCTAGGTTCTAAGGGTAGCTAGTCTATCTTTAGTGAGGATTCTTTTTTGGACCACCAACAATGCAAATACACCTGCCTTTGGGAGGCAATGTTCCCTCCATGGGAGTTTACTCAACCAATTATTTTTGGCTTTCATCCTTTCTTTGATTTAGTAGCCAAATTTAACTATGTATGACCCTATTGCTGAACCACACCACCTAATAGTGTCTTCCTGATTAGGAGGTGAAAAATTTCTTTCTTTAAGTATTGTTGTTAAGGCATCCTTTTGATCTTGAGTGGAATTTATATTTTGTAGGGAGTGCCATTCCCATTTTTGGATTCCATTATGCCATATTGACCTGCCATAGTTGCATATTTTATCCCCCTAGGCTCGAGTCGACTTTGCTTTAATTTACTCCATATTGGGATGATTAGCAAGGTATTTTTTTCCATTCCATGAGTCCATCCAAAAGAATGTTGATTTACCATTCCTTACTTCTCATGTTACATGCTTTGGGATTATGTCCCCACATTCCAACAAGTAATTCCAAATTGTTGAACCTATTAGGAGGTTTGTCATTGTCAAGATTTGGGTTGGTGAATCCGAGTCTAGATATTTCCTTCTCAAAAATTTCACCCATTCCCACTCTCCTTTTGCATTCATATACCACACCAACTTTTCTCCCATATATATGTCCATCAACCTTAGTTGTTTTGTGCCTTCCCCCCTACAATCTTGGGTGTGCATACCTTTTCCCATGCCACTAGTGGGAACTTCTGTTTTTCTCCTATTTCACTCCAATAGAAGTTCTTGAAATTTTGATTTTCTCTTCAACTACTATTGGGATCTTCAAACAAGCCATTGAATACACTGGGATGGCTGATAATACTACTTTCACCATTAGCAACCTTCTTGCTAAGCACAACCATTTCCCTTTCTAGGTCTCCATTTTGTTCTTGCAGCTATTTACTAGGTTGTCCCAATAGTATTTTTTTATTAATTCCAACGAAGAGTGGGGTTCCCAAAAACCTACCTAGAAAATTTTCCACTCAAACCTAGAACCCTTGCCAACTCCCTCTGCAAGCTTGGTTGAGTGTTGAGAGAAAACACCTCTAATTTGCACTAGTTGATGCTCTGACCTGAGGCTAGACAATATTCATTTAGGAAGGAATTCTAAAATATTTTTTTAGTAATAAAATAGAAGCAAAATTATAAAGGAATGAAAAAAAAATTCTTTTAAAAATTTATAAACTAATGTATTTAAAATTAAAAAAATAGAAAATTAAATAAAAAGAAATATCTTAAATTTAGTATTACATAGAAAAAATATTCAATATTTCTTAAAATTTGAAAACACTTAGATAAAAATCATTTACATTTTATTTTACTAAATATTTTATATATATGTAAAAAAATATTATAAATTTAAGGCTTTATTAAAGCTTTTATTGCTTTAAAATATAACAACTTATATGTAAGTCTATAGAATAAAGAATTTTCTTAATAAGTGCATGTCTAAAATCAAATTAAATTATAAAATTAAATACAAAAAAAGTAATAAATTTATTATCATACATAAAAATAAGTTTTTAAATTAGTCTGCATGAGTAGCAAAGTTGGCTTGGGTCGTGTGTTTTCTTCCCTTAGATTTTGAGTTCGAATCCCACTCCCTAGTTTAATTGATGGATCGACTTGTGGGTTGTCATGGGGATACCCAGGTAGCAACAAAAAAACTAGTTTTAAAATTAATATAGTTAAAACTAGACTATCCATCTTTAAAAAAAAATATAATTGTGAATTACATTTACACATACTTTTATTATATAATTTAAAAATAATTTATATAACATTATTATTATTTAAATTTGAGATATGGTTATGATAAGGACTTAATTAGGGTTAGAATTCAATTAGGGTTAGGGTTTAATTAGGCTTAAGGTTAGTGTTAGAATTATAATTATAAATAGAGTTAGAATTATAGTTAGGGTTAGAATTAGGATTAGTGTTATGGTTAGGGCTAGGGTTAGAATTAGGATAAGAGTTGAGGTTATAATTCAATTAGGGTTAGAGTTAGGGCTATATTTATGGTTAAGACTAAAATTCAATTAGGATTAGGGTTCAATTAGAGTTCTAGGATAAATCTTGGGGTTACCATTATGGTGAAGGTTAAGGTTAGGGTTCTGAAATAAAGCTTAGAATTAGAATTAGGGTAAGGGTTGGGATTAGGGTTCAATTAGGATTTGGGTTTAAAAATAATATAACTAAAAATTACATTTACACATAAATTTATTATATAGTTTAAAAATAAATTATATATCATTATTATTATTTAAAATTGAGTTATGGTTATGACTAAGACTTAAATATGGATAAACTTTGATTATGGTTAATGATTAATTAGGGTTAGGGTTAGTGTTAAAATTAGAATTAGCATTATAGTTAGGGTTAGGGTTAGAATTATGATAAGAGTTAGGGTTATAATTCAATGAGGATTAGGGTTAGGGTTAGATTCAAGGTTAAGACTAAAATTCAATTAGGATTAAGGTTCAATTAGGGTTCTAGGATAAATCTTAGGGCTAGCATTAGGGTGAAGGTTGAAGTTAGGGTTAAGATAGAATTAGGGTCAGGGTTCTGAAATAAAGCTTAGGGTTAGCATTAGAGTAAGGGTTAGGATTAGGGTTCAATTAGGTTTTGGGTTTAATTAGGGTCAGAGTTCAATAAGGATTAAATTTTACTAAGGTTAGAGTTGTTAGATAACTCTTGGGGTTAGGGTTGAGGTTATGGTTTGCATTTAATTAGGGTTAGAGTTACAGTTGCATTTATATTATGGTTCAGAGTTGCAAGTTAAAATTAGGGTTAGGGTTCAATTGGTTTTTAATAACGTTAGGGTTAGGGTTGGGCTTAGAAAATTGGGATTAAGGTTCAAGTTATAATTATGGTAAGAGTTAATAGTCAATTATGATTTAAAATTAGAGTTACAATTAAGGTTTATATTCAGTTAGGGTTAGGGTTAATGTTAACTCTAACCCTAACCCTAATCTTAAAGCTAACCCCAACCTTACTCATAATTTAATCTCTAACCCTAACTCTATTAATAACCCAAACACTAACATTATTTGTAATCCACCCTTATTTTATAATAAACACTAATTCTAACTATAATCCTAATACTAATCCTAATTATATTTGTAATTATAACCCTAACCCTAACCTTAATCTTAACAATAACCCTAGCCTTAACCCTAAACCTAACACTAAAACTAACTCTAATTATAACCCTAATTCTATCTCTAACAAAAACCCTAACCCTAAATTCAACCCTACCAATAATTCTAATCCTAATTCCAATGATAACCTTAATTTAAACCCTCATCATAACATATTTTAAAATATAAAAATCATAATTCTTAACTATAATTATAACCCTTACCTTGATTCTATAAATTTTTTTGTAACCCTAATCCTTATTTCATCTCTAACCCTAAGATTAAACCTAACCCTAACCATACAAATAACCCTAATTCTATCTCTAACCCAAACCCAAACCCAAATTCTATCTATAACTCTAAACCTAACTCTAATCTAAATGATAATTCTAATTCTATCTCCAATCCTAACCATAACCCTTACCTAATCCTAATCCAAATCTTAAACCTAACCCTAATTTATCTCTAATCCCAACCCTACTCCTAATCCTAATTCTATATGTAATCCTCATCATAATATTTTTCCCAATCCTAATGCTAATCCTAATACTAACCTCAACCCTAACCCTAACCCTAACCCTAACCGTAACCTGAATCCTAATCTTAATTATATCTTTAACCATAACCCTAACCCTAACCTTAACTATAATTATAAATCTTACCTTGATTCTATCAAAAAATTGCAACCCTAATCCTCATTTCATCTCTAACCTTAAGACTAAACATAAGCTAACCATACAACTAACCATAATTTCGTCTCTAACCCTAAGATTAAACCTAACACTAACCATACAACTAACCCTAATTCTATCTCCAACCCTAAGCCAAACCTTATTATATTTATAACTCTAACCCAAACTTTAATCCAAATCACAATTCTAAATCTATCTCTAACCCTAACCATAGCACTAATATGATCCTAATCCTAATATTAATTCTAAACCTAATCCTATTCATGATGATAACACTAATCCTAATCATAACCCTAACCCTTATGCTAATGCTAACCTTAAATCTAACCCTAACCCTAATAATTTTGTCTTCAATGTCGCGCTATGAATGCTACTAGCATATATATTATTTATTAATAATATTTATAAAAACACTGGGAGATATCTTTCTTGAGATGTCTATTTTATAATGAACATTTGAGCCCCATAAAAGTGCAATAGATGCCTCGAGAAGGATATATCTCAGCATTTATATATATATATGCTAGTTAAAACATTTAATTAAAAAATCATCGTGAGCCTCACTTGAAACATTTCATTTTCTTCATGTTTATTTTATCAGAACAATTAAAAAATTTACACAGTGAAGATTTGTTACAAATCCTAGATTTAATCTTGAGTTTTTATGCACATGGAATCTTTTAGTTCATGTTGTGTTGTGACTATAGGAAACACCTCTCGATGTAATAAATGAAAGAAATTCATATTAAATTGATAACTCTAAAAATGAGGGATGGACAAGTCAAGTCAATAAATGGGGCCTCTTATTTGTGACATGAGTTTTTAATTGTAATTCGACTTCAGAACAATTAAATAGTTTTATTTTTTTTAGTTGTAATTAGATTTCAAAAAAATTATATAGTTTTAAATTTTGTAAACATTTAATTGTGTTTCAATATTTATATATGATCATGACATATAAAATAATTCTTATGTAAATAAAAAACTTAAATAATTCTTAGATAGTTTAATTATTTTAAGTGTTTATCTATATTTCAACTTTTATATATGATCATGGCATGAGTTTGAGTATCGATACAAGTATGATCATAATCTAATGGGGGGAATCATTATTGTTCAATATTTTTAATTTAATTATTATTATTATTATTTTATTTTATTTTTTTATTATTTTTTTATGAATGAAGAAAAGAGAGAAAATGATATTAAATTTGAATGTTATAAATTTTCTTTCGAATCATGTTCATTAACATGGACTATAGAAATATTTTTTCCACTAAATTTTCTATGAATTATAATATTTTGAAAGTTGTTTATATATTTTTTTGATACACAAGATGAGTATATTAATATTAATATTAAAAAAACAACTAACGCTTGGTAAGTAGGGATTTTAGATTTCCACCTCCAAAATACAACCCAAGGACCACCAAACCAACAAAATTCATCCATAGAAGAAAAACTCCCAACCCTAGTAGTCCCATAGTTACCCTTGACCAAATAAAAAGAAGAGCAAAGTTGGCCATTTCAGTGGAAATTATGTGAATAGAGCACTACCCATGCTACATCAAAAACTAAAAAGTAACCCCAAACAAACTTGAATAAAAACCCCAAACCAAAACTAGGCTTATAGAAAACCATTAGCCTTTGCAAAGGCCTCAAAATCCTTTTCCCATTCAATGCCACTAGCCGCCAACAACCCAAAAAATATCTTTAGAAACTCCACATCCATTGCCACTATCATTTGATGCCGCATGAAGGCCAGACCACAGAAATCTATGAGAAAAGGATAAATATTCATAGTCTCATTTAGGCACTGAAGTAGCTCCAAATTGTAAGGCCTCAAGCAACCCTTACCTTCAATTACTGCTCTAATAATCTCATCCACCCCCTCCACCAAATCTTTCCTAAACATCTTTACTAACAACACCTTCACCTTTGCCTTGGAAACTCAGTTATCTAGGAGAGAAGCTAGAAAATGTGAAGAAACATGTAAATTTTCCCTCCCATACTCCTTTCTTTCAAAATGACCAGAGTCCAAAATCATCTTCACAACCATGATGACCAAGGGATCATTGTTGAGCAGAATGTACTTCAACCTTTGATTTGTAATCTCCCTAAAGGAAGTCTGTCATGCCTTCAACTACAAAGAAATTAGAGTATCCACCCCAAACCTTTCCAAGCCATCCACCAAGACTTCAATTATGACTTTTGAACACTTCACCATCGATGCTCTTACACTTCCCACACCCAAAAGAAAGGAAGCTAATAGCCACCACCTACAACCAGCAAAGAAAAAAACTTGAACAGACCTTGATATGAACCATCAATAAATATTAACTTCATTCACAAGGCTACTACCACCCAATGCAAATGGTATGCCTCTAAATGTGCTAAATATTATTTCCATGAGGAGGAAATCCTTTAGGTGATATATGCACTCAACTCTAATCATTGGTATGAGTGCTAATGTTGCCTCTATCTAGCCTCATACAGTTGTGACAAGACCACCAAGAACCAACACTTTCCAAGATGAAATCCAACTCAAATCGCCTAACACCATCAACCTTGCCACCATGGCAATGAATGCCACCACCCCTCCACTAGCTTGGATGGATGAATATCCTACCTCCCATAGACATTAGGTCCTAAACAAACCTGTTTGTCTAATGTCAGGACCCACTACACCTAAATTACAAAGAAGATGATCCTCTGAATTTCCCTTCCTCAAGATATGATTAAACATTACCGTGGCATAGAAAAATGGCCCTTTTTCATTTTCATGGCCTTTTAGTTCTTGTTTCATGGTGTTGGAACTATGTTTCTTTGATTTTATGTTGTATCATGGCTTAAACATGCTTATTTAGGTACTAAAACTCAAAGAAGGACATCTTGTGAAGGTGTTGTAAGACATTTCCACATTCTTCTAGGCTCTATTTGATAAATTTCACCTAAAAATCACCTTTTTACTCATCAACAAGTCCTATATTGAAGTTTTGTAAAGTATTGTAATAAACCTTCATGCTTTTCTAGGCACATCTCCTTATTTACACCTTTCTCATGCTTTATTTTGTCTCTTTATGCCCTCATATGCTTAATTAAGTGTATTTTTTTGCATATGATTGAAACAAGTAACATTAAACACAACATTATTTTTGACACTTGTTTTTAGGTCCTAGGTTGGACCCATTTTCCATGGGTGGTGACTGAGCCCCCCTTGGCCCCAAATTCAAAATATTTCAAATTTCCTTTTAGGATTTTATTAAAAGTCACTTGATGTCAGCCTGTGATGAGGTAGGAATGGATAGTAAGGAACAAGAATTGTATACATAATTGTTTTTCACCTCATTTTACATCTCCTAAGTCATTCAAGCAATCCTACCATAATATTCTACAATCAATTCAAGCATTCAATCACACATCACATTCAAGCATCTTACATCATCAACAAAGTCAACTATTGAAGCACTTTGAAGCAGCCATTGAAATTACTTTGAACTTACAAGATCAAGGATTTGGTGAGTTAATAGCATTTGCATGTTGTTAGTTTACATTTCCTTTGCATTTCATCTATTTCTATTGGGTTTGATTACCAAAGTGGGGTTTTACCAAGGAAAACTCCTATTTGCTAACCCTCTAACATTTTTCCCCTTTGCATGTGTCTTTGTAGCCTTTGTTTTGCTGATTTGATAGTTTTAAAGGTGTTGAAAAGTGGAAATAAAGTCAATTAGGATCTTCAAGTCAACATATAATTATTTCAATATTGTTGAGTATTTTTTGTTCATTTCCTATAGAACCGACTTCAAGAACTTGACATTCAGACATTCCCAAATCTAATGTTGCAGAGTTGTTTGATTTTCTAGAAATCTAGGAGTGGAATGATTCACCACCTCGAGGGTGAATGAATCCCACTATGAAAAACCAGTAAAATTCATTAGCATTCTAGACATTCTAGACAACTCATATTTCATCCAGGTGCACTTAGATTTACCACTGTACCTTTTGTTTTTCATTATTTCTCCATTTTCATAGTTATTTTCATATCATAATGTGTTTTCAAATATAGCTTAAATTGCACTTTTACATTCATTTTAGTTAATTCTAATTAGTCAATTGCATTTAGTTAAGTTCATTTACATCATATCACATAACATACATCCTAATTTGAGTGTTACATAAGCATTTTGGGACCTAGATCTCTCTCCTTTAAGGGGAAATACCCTAGAAGTGTAAGAGCAAACATTTTTAGGGACCCAAAATCTATGTCTCATTTTGGTGAACCTGACTTTTGAACACTTTAAATTTCTGATTACAATCATATCTTGCATTCATCATTTTCCATTGCATTAGCATTCAATTAGGGAATTGATTTGTTATTGCATTCTAGGACCTTTAATTTTGCATTAGTGCCACATTCATTTAGTTTTCAATTTTGCATTCAATTTCATTGAAAAACTAAAAAAAATCAGCATTCTGCATACTTGATTACATTCTTTGTTGCATTAGAATCATTCAAAATTTTGGAAAAACATAAAAAAATTGCATCTTGGGACTCATTTGCCACCTAGGGAAAATTAGTCCCTCTGCACTTTTTAGATACTAGTTCTATGCTTTTTATGGCATTTTCCTACATTTCTATTTTTTGTATTTACATCTCTATTACAATTAGCATATTTTCTATTATTTGCATTTCACATTCTTAGAATAGCTTGCATTTCCATCCACCCTTCCTTTGTGGTGCCCTGTTGATAATACTTTAGTGAGAAGAAGTTCTAGACTCATGGCATCCTACGATAGCACTTTGTGTGGACCTTGGGATTTCACAAGCTCCTACTCATAGTATGGAAAATGGTGCATTAGGCCTTGAAAATACCACTTCCATGCCTTCACCTTTCCATCCTATGCATGCTAACAATCAAACCAAATCTCTCCAACAAGAAAAAGTCATTAATATTCATGAGGATTTTGCACATTTACAACAATACTTGTCACTTGAAAACATTTCCACCACTGCTATACCTACTATTGAGAACCTTCATTGCTTAATTGAGAGTGATGATGGCTTACAAGTGTTGAAACAAATTGCTAAGATTTAAAATAAATATGCCTCTTCAAATACCCAATCCACAAACATTCTTGTAAGCCAAGGAACACCTTAAATTCCTCTTCCTTCAACTATAGCTTCTATACCCACTTACACCAATCCGTAATTCCACACAACTATGCATCAACCTAATTATGTGGCTACTTCTTTCCCGATTTCCACTAGAATTCCTACTTATTTTATGGCATCACAACCTCCTTCCACCACTTTCACACCCCTTAGTATTCCTTTCACCTCCCCTAACATCACTTACACTCCACCATTTTTCCATCCATCTCAACCTACTTATCTTGATCCTTTTATTACACAACTTCTTAACACTGTTTCATCCATGCAACATCATCTTTCCACCATTAGTCAAGGTCAAACCAATCCACCCACATATCATGTCCATAGAAGCCCCTTATCATTAGAAATCTTACATACGCCAATGCCACAAGGGATAGAAATGCCAAGATTTGAGAAATATGGAGAAAATGGCATAACTCCTATCTTACCTCCTCATATCAAACAAGTATATAAAGCAAAAGAGAAAGTGGTCAATCCATCCTCTTCGATTTCTCCTGCTCTTCCCCCTTCAGAAGTAGAAGAACCTATGACAAATCAATCTACTCTTACACCTCAACAACTCCAATAAAAAATTAAATGAAACTATAGTGCTTGGGAATGTTGGTCTCGCTGTCATCTCCTTGCTTGTCAATCTCATATGGAAGATGATCAAGACAATAAACCTCCATCCTTGATAGAATAAATAGATGACCACCTTCCCTCTCTTGACCTACCACATGATAATTCAACCCAACAATTGCAACAAAACCAGCCCATTCAACAACCACCACTCTTGATACATCCATCCTTAGAAATCACCCTTCATCCTCTGATGCAGGAGCATCCAGTGGTGTAAGGGCAATCTTGCATCACCCAAAAATAGTTAAATTTCAAGTTTCTCAAATTTTAGATGTTTTTACATTTTTGGATACCCTTTTCATCATAATGAAATTCTCAATTTATGGTTTTTATTTTCTATTCCTGGGTTGAAAGATATTGCAGTTTTAGTTTCAATTTACTTTTGAAAATCTTCGAGGTTAGATTTGAGGCACTTAGGTTCTCAAAACGCCCTGAAACTTGCCAAAATTGGTGAAGCAAATTTCTAGCACGTTATTGACTTCGAGACCTTTCCAACTGTTCAAACGGTTTGCGAATCGGAGTCCCAGATCAAAAGTTATGGCCCTGGGAAGTTGGCACACTTTCTAGAAGATACAATTGCAAATGTTCTTTTGAAATTTGAACTTCAAGTTGTAATTTTCGGTGCCAAACCACCTAAACTCAAATTTGAATGTTGTTTTGGCTCCAAACCAAAGAGGGAGCTCTATTTTCGGCAAGTGGTTTCTAATTTTTGGGTAGCTTTTGGGGACAAGCTCGCGATATTGTGAA
>VDFB02171354.1:19112-36421 GCA_007258455.2 Sequoia sempervirens | reverse complement strand
TAAAGAAAAGTGTGAATTAATTAAACAATTAAGATTATTTAATTAATAGAAGAATTAAAATTAAAGTGAATGATTAAATAATTAACATTATTTAATCATGACCATGGAGAAAAAAAATTATGAAGAATATGGAAGTCACAGGCTTAAAACCAGATTTTGGTGTCTACATTTGCCCCTCTTTGATACAATGTCATTTCGGCATTGTGTCAAAGAAAATAGATAAGAACTATGCCCCAGTAATGCTCTAGATTAGAATAGGTGAAGGTATGCCCCCTCAGGAAAATTGACAAATTTCTGAAAGTTCAGAAAAATTTGGAAATGATCCCGATTAGTCCAAAGGATAGGTAGAAATGCAGTGGAGTTAACATAACTGAATTTGGAAACACGATGAACAGATACGGGTTGATTGAAAATGGAAGTCAACATGGCTAGTAGGATAGACATGCCACCTAAGCACTAGGTATATATAGGAATAGGGGTGAAAATCCTATTCATTTGCACCCACCTAGCTTAGGAATTTGAAAATTTGCTATGGATTGCTAGCAACGATGTCTCCAGTTCCAGCCACTCATCATCGAGCCTACAGGATCCGGACATTCTAGAGATGAGCCAGCGCGGACCCCCCGGTATGTACCTAAAACTTGCCTTTTGAAAATTTTTAATTTACACGCATTTTAATGCATTTAATTCAATTTTTAGTTATGCGTTGTTTTGCTTGAAAACCGCATTTGCTTGCGTGAACGATGCATGTGTATGTGGAAAACCGCATCTGTAGATTTACGTCGGTCATTTTTGAATAGTTTTAGCGGTTAAACGCATTTGACTATGTTTGAAACGCATTTGAATTTTTGAAACGCATTTGCATATTTATAGCCGCACATGTATATTTAGAAACGCATTTGATATTTTGCAATGCAAATGACTATTTTGTGATGCATTTGATTATTATTAGCCGCATTTGTTTAATAACGATGCATGTGAAGATTATAAACCGCATATGTGAAAAAGCGACTCATGTGAAAAATAATGATGCATGTGCAAAAAAGTGACGCATTTGCATTTTATTGTATTATAGTCAGTTTGCACTAGAATAGATGATTAAGGCTGACATGAGGCATGTATAATGCCATTGCAGGTTGTATTAGACACGATTTATACACAGGAGTCAAGACCTACGATGTTTCGATTCAAAGATAGCTTGCGGCCGGCAGAGTGACGGGTTCTATGGCATCTTGGTCTATTGCACGTGACAGACATGCCCCAGATTTGGGTGAATCGGGGACTACTGACAGCTTTGTGGGAGCGGTGGCACTCAGAGACATCATCCTTCCACCTACCGACTGGAGAGGCCATGGTGACATTAGAGGATGTGTATAGGATACTGAGACTTCCGATTAGAGGGACACGAGTAGCATATGATACCCAGAGGGGTGCTGCTGAGATGTGTAGGTACTACCCCCATGCTGACATTAGGTAGTTAGGTTTTGATGATTATGAGATTAGATGGCAAGTATTGGCCCAGAGATATAGACAGCTAGACTGTCTATTGGCTACTTTGATAGGCGGGATAGTACTTCCTGACCGCTGAGGTCATGGGTTTCCTGTGGGGTGGGGGGAGATGTTAGTGGGCATGCTCGAGCGTCGAGTTGTGTATGCTTTGGGTTCATGTGTGCTCGGGATGCTATACTTCCATTTGCATGATATTGCCTACCGAGAGGCACAGTCGATGAGCTGTGGTACCATGCTCTTGATGGTATGGGCATGGGAGCATATTGCTATTTTTCGGCCACCTGTGACAGTTGACCTCCCACATGGAGCTCCGTATGCCTTCCGTTATGCGGGGGTGACCACACAGCATCATATTGGAGATACATGCTACTTCTGACATGCCATAGACACGATGTAGCAGTTTACATGGAGGCCATACCTAGGGTGTGAGGAGTGGTCAGATGAGGATGAGCACTTTCCATTTTGCAGATAGGCACAGTATTTGGCTAGACGGACAGTATCTCACGTTCATATTATAGAGCGACAGTTGCTAGACCGTGTCCTGTGGCAGTTTGGAGAGGTGTAGGATGTACCTCGAGGGCAAGCAAAGTTTGCAAGATCCTCACGAGAGGTCCCGCTATGGGGGCCAGAGATTCTAGTGGCCACAACTGAGGCAGATATTGATGCATTGTAGGAACTTCCATGGGGATGGAGAGATAGACTAGCAAACCCAGGGATTACCATAGAGTATGATCAGTCGTGGGCAGCACATAGGCCGATCCCTTTGACAGATCCGGAGCAGCCAGCACTAGTAGAGCGGCGAGGGATAGGGCCACAAGATAGATAAGGTAGAGGGAGAGGCCGAGGAGGTAGAGGAGATGATGGCCGAGGTGGACGACGTGGAGGCAGGAGAGGGAGACATGGTCAGAGGGGATGAGGACCACCACTGTCACCGATCCGGGAGGAGGGACGAGGAGAGGAGGACGTGGCCATGCCAGATGTTGGGAGAGGAGGATATTGCTCAAGGTAGAGAGGAGGCACAGCCAGTAGAGGTAGCTATACCAAATATCCAGGCAGAGGAGGCAGGCAGAGAGGAGGCAGAGATTGATGCTCTGGGTTTATTAGGTGCTTACCAGGAGGATGATGATGAGGATGATGATCATGAGAGAGAGATTCAAGATCAGATCCTAGAGGAGCTGGATGAGGAGGAGGATGGGAGAGACAAGGACAGACAGGATGATAGAGAGGCAGAGGATGCAGACAGAGATACACTGCATGCTCAGGTTGTGTCCCTAGAGGAGCAAATGAGAGTTCTCATGGCCGAGAGGGATGCATATCAAATGGAGAGAGATAGAGCAGTGATAGATAGGGATCAAGCCATAGCTCAGAGATAGGAGACTGAGCAGAGATTTATAGATCTTAGGGCATTGTGCATAGGACCATCAGCTACGTTTGCCAGAGAGCTAGTCAGAGTTGGGGAGAGGGAGCGATATTACCATGATCTCTATGAGGCAGAGATTCTGCCAGAGAGACGGGCTCCTAGTTTCTCAGAGGCACACAGTAGCAAATCCCAGACCAGGACCCATAGTAGGACAGTCAGCATAGAGGGAGTGGAGCAGCCATGTAGAGGAGGTCCATATGATAGACCTTCCTTAGCTCACAGGTCATCGGGTTCCCAGCATCATTCCTCCACATGCTCTCGGCATGATATTAGTGGCAGTTCAGGATAGGGAGACCTTCTGAGATGCATCGAGACATTGTATTTTGATTTTATAGTCTGCGGGCTTCCATGTACTATTGATACATTATGACATTGTGATGTGACACAGCTGAGTGAGATATATATATATGTATGATTTTGGCGGTGATTCTCTTGATATGCATTGCTATGTATGGATTATGCAGTCTTTATTTATACATGTGATGTTTAGATGATATGCCTATGTGATGGATGAGTATATGTATTTTATGATGTTTATGCAGCTAATGAGATAATGTTGATTCTATGTGATGTATGCAATTTATAGATATGAATGCAATATGATGTTATATGTACAATGCTGACTATATGTGGTGCTATACAAATGTAATGTGATGCATGTATTTATAGTTACCTTGTAAATGAAATACTTTATGTGATGAGAAATTCCTATTATGTCATGATGATCTAGATATGAAATATACCTATATGTATGTATTTTTCTAATATGTACGTTGATGCAGGATGATGTATGATATGTTGTGTCACAGGACTCCGTCATAATGCAAGAAAGAAGAACTATTAGCACGGAAAGAAAGATAGAGAAAGAACGAAAGACATGAGATAGATGTTAGTATTAGCAATCTTCGATATTTCATTGTATCACAAAAGGTATTGCACTTTATCATCATTGGGCGGGACTAATACAAATGGAGACAAACACCATGATATGACATAAATCAAGGTATGCAAGGTCATCCATTTGCCAATAACAGATAGTCGTAGACAAGGATTGTCATTAACTCATACTAAGGGCACAAGTTGCCCTAGTCTTTTTGTCAGGACAAACCACAGACAACAAACAAAGTAAAAGATGGGTCATGAGATGTCATTGCTCCTCTAAATCCTTCATGGGACATCCTTGAGGAAACTAGTAACATGACTCAAAAATCAATAAAAGACAGTCGACAAACAACAGTCAAAGAAAATAGAATTTTGATACATCGTTGCTTCTCTAAATCCTTCATAGGACATCCTTGAGAAAGCTAGTAACATAATTCCTATGATAAAGTCAACTAAAAAGATAAGATAAATAAGTCATAAAGTCAAAAAAGCCAGTGAAATATTTGCCAAAACTTGATTTGTTTGTTTGATTTGTTTTGATTGATAAAAGGATTGATTAACAAAACCTAATTTCATGAGATATACATACCAGATAAGACTGAGTCTGGTTTTGATGATACGTCTATCTGTATAAGGCATGACAAAGCCTGGTCTTAGAAAGACATGTATCGTATAAGACGTTGAGTCAGATACCGTTGATGTGATAACCTATGTAAGGCTATGTTTGATTATTTGATCTTGTCGATTATGCAGGAAGGACTCATCCTATATAAGACATAGATTGATTGTTGATATCAGTATTTAGGAAGGACTCATCCTGAACACGATACAGGTTGATTTCCATGATGATGATGTCTGTTTCCAAGGACACATCCTGGAGTAGACATTTGTTGATCTGTTTTGATTGTTTTGTTTGGCAAGTTGTTTGATTTGACTTAGAGATATTGCTGACTTGTTCACCAGATTGATGCATGACTTGAGATGATATGTTGACAATTGACTTGTATGTGACGACAAACCCTAAAGGACTGACCTAGTGCGACCTCGGGGGCTCATCGATTGATGGCCTTGCCTACGTTATACATACAGAGACCTCGTAGTTTGACTTGACTGTGACTGACAAGACTGACTATAAATAGAAGACGTGTGTGAAAGTGAATGTGATGAACCCTAATGGACTGACCTAGTGCGGCCTCAGGGGCTCATCGATTGATGGCCTTGCCTACGTTATACACGCAGAGACCTCGTAGTTCGACACGACCAACGACCTCTTCATATAAACATGTATCAAAGCATGAGTTTATACATAAAAACCTAAATGGACTGACCTAATGCCTCAGGGGCACATCGGCAGATGGCCTTGCCTACGTCCAATCGCAGAGGGAACGTAGTTCGACAAATGACAAAGACTGACTAGTGCGACTGACTCTGACTATTTTTTTTGGATTTTTGAAATGTTTTTATTTTTTTGTCTTTTTGAAGTTTTCTGATGTTTTTGTGTTTTCTTAGGTCATTTTGTGATGTTCGTGGATTTTTCAATGGTTTTCCATCTTCAACACAACCAATGTAAGAACCAATAGGACACATGTCGAGTGTTTGCCCCCAGTCGAGTATAAGACCAATTGATTATAAATAAGATAAAGATGGGGGATATGAAATGCACTCGATGTCAATCGTTCCAAGTTATGGGAAAGACTACTGCTTATTAGGAATGATATAGACAAGTGATGGACATGAAAGATAAGGGATATGTATAGGGAAGTGGACTATGTACAATGGATAAGGGCTATGTACAGGGTGGAGGACTATGTACAACGGATAAGGGATATGTACAAGGTGGAGGACTATGTACAATGATAAGGACTAAGTTCAAAATAATAGTAGACAAAGGAGCAGAGCTAACTACACATGGTGCCTGTTTGCTAGGTTTTCACCATGGTACTTATCCAAAGCGCCACCAAAGTGGTTTTCACTATCGGACGAAAGATTTGTCTTTACTATTTTCTAGATTATCTAATTTTTTAATTTATTTTTTTGGTGTTACCAAGATGCTTGTTTGCCAGGTTTTCACCTTGATAACGATTTTAATGATTTTCTGATTTTTTTGTATTTTCGCTAATTAAGACAAAGGCTCCCAGAAGCTATGCGTAGAAATTCTTCAGATGCATACTATTGATTGGTGAGGACAATGGTTCCCCTTCAGGAGTAGAAAGTTTGTACGCTCCTAATCCAAATACTTATGTAACAACATAAGGTCCTAACCAATTAGGTTCAAACTTTCCTGGTTTGTCTCTTTTTTCTTGATTCTTTGGGTTCTCCATTAAAACCAGGTCACCAATGTCAAAGTTTATGTTCAAGACCTTCCTGTTATAGCTACGACGAAGGCGATTCTGATATGCTTGAAGATGGTCTAGTGCCTTCTATCTTCGCTCATCCAGGAATTCTAGCTCATGGAGTCTCGATACTCGGTACTCTTCATCATCAATGTGGCCTTTCAGGGATACCCTTAGCAAAGGAATCTTGACCTCAATAGGCAGAATAGCTTCAGAACCAAATACAAGTGAATATGGAGTAGCACCAGTGGGAGTACGGATACTTGTGCGATAAGCCCATAAGGCAAGGTTAAGCTGTAAATGCTAGTCATGACCAACATCATTGATAGTCTTCTTAAGGATTCTAATGATGGTCTTGTTAGATGCCTCTACTTGGCCGTTACCTTGTGGGTAGTATGGAGTAGAAAAGTGATGTTGGATATGAAATTCATCACACAGGTGGCAGACTTCTTGGTTCTTAAATGGGCAGCCATTATTAGTGATTATGGACTGAGGGATTCCATACCGACAGATGATATAGTTCAGGATAAATTTAGAAATCTATGTGCCGGTAATGTATGTCATAGGAATGGCTTCAATCCACTTTGTAAAATACTTAGTGGCAGTGATAATGAATTTGTGTCAATTAGATTATGTGGGGTGGATCTTACCTATGAGGTTGATTCCCCATTGGGCAAAGGGCCATGGTGACGTTATAGGATGGAGCTCTTGTGCTGGCGCATGTATCAAGTCTCCATGAACTTGACATTGGTGGCATTTTGTTACAAAGACATGAGTCTTTTTCCATAGTAGGCCAGTAATAACCTAGTCTCATAATCTTTTTGGCTAAGGTAGGACCGCTAGAATGGGAACCACATATACCCTCATGGACCCCATGCAAAGTTGCTTGTGCTTCAGTTGAATCAAGACATCTCAGTAAGGTATTATCTAAGGCGCGTCTATATAGGGTGTCTCCAACGATGGTGTATTTGGATGGCTTGTGAAGGAATGTCCTACGTTGGTTATTTGATAGGCCAATGGGTATGACTTCGGCATGAAGGTAATCATAGATTTCTTTGTACCATGGGGAATCAGGACCAACAATGTCACACACCATTTCAGAATCGGGATATCGTATGGGACAAAAAGTTGTTCTACCAAGAACTCAAACTTACACGTTGTTAGGAATGTCAAGAAGTGATGCAATTGTAGCCATAGCATCTGCTGCCCTTGTTTAAAACACGAGGTATTTGATGAAATTCAACTTTGTCAAAGTACTCTTTAAAGCTATCAGCCATGCGCTTGTATGGAGCAAGCTTCTCATCCTTAGTCTCATAATCATCATTTACCTATCTGATTACTAGTTGAGAATCCCCATATACTTGTAAAATCATAATTTTCCACTTGACTGCCATGCATAACCCTGTCACTAGAGCTTCATACTCTGCTATGTTATTAGTGCATGGGAATGCAATCCTGAATGACTTAGGGATGGAATCACCCTATGGTGTAATAAATAGTATACCAGCCCCTGAACCATGGTTTGTATGTGAGCCATCAAAGTACAGCTTCCATGTTATATTTGTGTCAATTGTGAATATGAACTCATCCAGAAAGTCTGCAACTAAGGGGTGATCTGCTTGTATGGGTGCGTCAGCTAACTGTTTAGCAATGACCTATCCTTTAATAGCCTTTCTTTCGACATACCGGATATCATATTCACTAAGTATCATAACCCATTTGGCCAGTCATCCTATTAATGTTGCCTTGCTGAGGAGATATTTCAGAGGGTCTATTTTAGCAATCAACATTGTTTGATGGTTTAGCATATAGTGCCTCAATTTTTGAGTAGCAAATACTACTACAAGACAGGCATGTTCAATGGTACTATAGTTGAGCTCATAACCTACCAAAGTCTGACTGATGTAATAGACTACCCTTTCGTGACCTTCATCATCATTCTGTGCAAGCAATGCTCCGAGTGATGGATGGGTTGCTATAATATAAAGAATCAATGGTCTTCCTTCAATAGGTGGCATTAAGATAGGTGGTGTAAGTAAATATTCTTTAATCAGTTGAAAAGCCTCTTCACACCTAGCTGTCCATGCAAAGGGTACTCCTTTCTTAAGAAGATGTTGAAAAGGATGTGTCTTATCTACTAACTACACTATAAATCTTCTGATAGATTGCAACCTTCCCTGTAATGTCCTTAGTTGAATGAGATTGGTGGGTGGTGGCATGTCCATGATTGCTTTCACCTTAGCAAGATCCACTTCAATGCCTCATCTAGAGATGATATAACCTAACAACTTTCCTGACTTGACTCCAAACACACATTTCTTTGGATTGAGTCTTACTTTATACTTTTCCCGCCTTTGAAATATCACATCTAACACCTGTAAATGTTCTGCCCTTGTCTTGGATTTTACAATAAGGTCATCGACATAATCCTCCATTAGAGTGTGTACTAGATCATGAAAGATAGTAGTCATGGCCCGTTGGTAGGTTGCTCCCGCATTTTTGATTCCAAAGGGCATAACATTCTAGCAATACCTTCCCCAAGGACAAGTGAAAGTTGTCTTAGGTTGGTCTTCAGTTGCAATTCTAATCTAGTTATATCCTGAAAATCCATCCATAAGGGACAACATCTCATATCCTGTTGTCATGTCAACTATCATGTCTATGTTAGGCAAAGGGAAGTCATCTTTAGGACAAGCTTTATTGATATCTCTAAAATTAGTGCAGATGTGGATGCCCCCAGTTGGTTTAGTGACCAGTACAAGATTGGAAATCCAATCTGCATAGTTGATAGATCTAATGAAACCAACTTCTAAGAGTTTCTTAAGTTCTGCCTTGACTAACAAAGCAATCTGTGGGTGCATTTTTCTCAACTTTTGTTTCACTGGTTTGGCACCTAGTTGTAAGGGAAAATGATGCAGAACAAGGTCGGGATCCAACCCTGGCATGTTAGCATATGACCAAGAAAAAATTATCTATCTCTGTGCAAAGAAGTTATGGAACTCTGGCTGCTCTTCTGTTGTCAATGACGCTGCAAAATAAACCATTCGAGGATTCTCTTTGGTACCTATGTTGACTTCTACTGATTCTTCAACGAGCATAGGTGACTTTTCCTATGCAATGGGGAGAACATTCAAACCTCCATCCTTAGGTGCCTCAGAGAGGTTTTCATCTTCGGATGCATCCTTTCTTTTTACCTTTTCATTGTCTAAAGGTGCCTTTCAGTTTTCACCTAGAGACTCACTTTTTTATCTTGTTTATTCTTTTTCTCATTTTTGCGACTGAAGGGTTGAACAGATTCCCCAAAGTATGCTTTATTGTCCAAGTCAATGGTAAAACCAGCCTTATGATCACCATTTGGTATGCCTTCTCGTAATCCCAGGAACTCAGCAATTGCTTCGTCATTCTCAAACATATCTAAGATGGGTGTGTCTTGTTGGTCCCAATCAATGAGTTGGGGATAGACTAAGGGCATGTCATCGTCGGAGTTATCAAATTTTAATGGATTCAACTTAAAGATTGAATTATTCATGTGGTTACAAAAGTCTTGTACCAAGTCCTTTCTGCTCTTAGGTTTGGGGCTAGGTGGATTGACAGGTAGGCCTAATGCCAAGGTTTGACTATCGGAAACAGGTGGCTCAGGTTGTGAAGAGGTAAGATCAAGTGATTCCCAATAGTAGTGTTTAAACCACTCTTCTTTTGTCATTTTCTTTGGTGGACAGGAATTCAAGGGATTGGGTGAGGAACTTAGCATGAAGTCAAGTTCTCCAAATAACTTGTCAAGGTCCATGGAAGAAGTAGAGGATAGGGAATCCCACTCATAATCGTTAGAGTCAGGGGAGTCACAATGATATTGGTCTACTGGTTTGTGAGATGTCTTAATATCTTCTGAAGCACGTACTTCCTCAAGTAAGGGTAATGGGGTACTAGGAACGCCATTCTAAATTGGTTGAAACCCTAGCCCTACTCCTTTTGGCCACTGAGAAACAAATATTGGTTCAATCCTGCCATCTTGGTTTAAACCTAAACCACTCTGTCCATCATATCCTTTGCTTTGCATGATTGTGAAACCCTTTCCATAAAGATTTGTAGGAATATGTGCAAGTAAGAGGGGTTCCTCAGCATCATTCCTAAACAGCTAGGAAGTGACATCTTCTGTATTTATGGCCTCTTTTCTTAATTCACCACATTTAGTAAAAGTTGTTGTAGGAGGAATGTGTATAGTGACCATAGATTGTCTCCTATCTGATGTAGGTAAACCATATGACTTAGGAGGAATCAAATGGCTAATACAATAAGAAGTCTTCATGTAATATTCTCCACAACCCTTGTCTTGGATCTCAACCCTAGGTGTGGTAGGAACTGAGGGTGAAGTAGTTGCTCGAGTGAGTGTGGATGGATCAAGATAGGAAGATGAATTGGACGATGAGGCCTCTTGATTGATGGGCACTTTGCATTGGGGGATCTCCTTTAGATTGGTGCAATATTGGAAAGGATCTGGATCACCATCTATAGTTATTTCTGTGCCATTGTAAGGGAATTTAAGACATTGATGATATGTGGAAGGGACTGCCTTCATAGAATGAATCCATGGTCTACCTAGCAGAAGGTTATAAGGAAGGGTGAGATCCAAGACCTAGAACTTTGTCTCCATTACTGCAGGACCAATTCTGATAGGAAGTGTTACCACCCCCTTTGATTTTCTTTCCTCATCATCATAAGCTTTTATGACAATAATTTTGGTTGTGTCTACGCATGCTTTTGAAATACCTAATGCCTTAATTAGTTTAAAAGTGCACAGATTTAACCTTGCTCCTCCGTCTACCAAAACTTGTCTAACTTTGGTGTCATCAACAAGGACTTTGAGATGTAAAGGGTCGTTGTGGTTCATCTTTTCAGTTGCATAGTCTTGTTCAAAAAATGTGGCATGGTGATTATTATTCAAGTAGCCCACCATTTCCTGGACATGATTGACATCAAGATAATTAGGGACCGTGGTGTTCTATAAAGCCTTATTTGAGGACAGATCGATGCTCAAGGGAAATACACAATAATTCCAAGATTGAGATTTGGGCTGGGGTCTTCCCCAACTGGTCAAGAAGGTTATATTGTAACTTGGCGGGTTGGGATGTTTGCTGCAATGGAGGGCCTTGAATAGTGAACTTTGTACGACGAGTATTGACTGCACACTCAGGATTAGTATTGATAATAATGGTATTGATATTATCATCGGCGGCACAAAGGCAGTTAATGATTTTCCCACTATTATAATTGTGCTTGACACTGGCATAGTTGGTTGACATATTGGTCTTAGTACTTGAACTGGGGGTAGTTCCTTTTCCATGATCATGTAATGGGTCAGAAAATACTTGATGTTCAGTGTTGGATGACTTTTGTTTTTGTCCACTAACTTCAATAATTCTCCTTTCGACAAGATCCTGTATGATATTCTTCAATTGTCGACAGTTTTGTAGAGTATGTCCCTTAGTTCTATGGTAATCACAAAAGGCATTGTCATCCCACCAAACTGGTTTAAATTGTCCTAGATCGTATTGTCTTGGTTCTCGCAACTGTATGAGATTATGTTGTAGTAGTTGTTTGAACACTGACTCAATAGGTTCCCCTAAGGGAGTGAATTCACGTTTTTGAAATCTTCTTGGTTATGGAAATTGAGTATTTTGGACCATGGTAGGTGGATGATTGACAACATTAACTGTGTTGGAAAAAGTATGAGGTCCTTGTAATGTGAGGAGGGGTCCTACTTGTAATGTTTTAGCATCAACCACCCCATCATTGGTGACATTTTTGTTGCGAGACTAGAATCTATTTCTGTCAGTGGGGGTGTTTTGTACGATTGGGTTTCTATTGGATATTGACATCTTGAGTTCACCCTTCTCAATGAGATCCTTCTCTATTATCACCCCTTTTTCCACTAGTTTCAAAAAAGACGTACACCAATGGACCCTTAAGTTACTCCTGAGTTTCGCATGAAGGTTTTCTTGGAACATAGTAACTTTTTGTTACTCAGGTATATCGACAGGACACCTACTAGCTATAGTTCTCCATCATTGGAAGAAAGCAATGAATGTTTCCCCTTCGTCTTGCGTTGTGTGACACAAGGTTGCTATATTTATCTCATGATCTATGTTGAAGGAAAATTGTTCCACAAACTTCTCAACCAGTTCACCCCAAGATCTAATGCCAGAATCTAAACCTGAAAACCACTCTAGTACAATGCCTACAAGGCTTCTTGGAAATAGCCTCATAAGATACGTGGGGTCATAAGCGACATCTATGCATATGGTAGAAAATTCCCTGATATGTTCTATTGGATTTCGTTAGCCATTGTACTTAGGAAGATTTGGTATGACATATCCATGAGGGAGAGGTGTCATGTACAATGATCTATCAAAAGGGAATGGGAATATGTCCTCTGTCCAAAATGATTTCTTAGTTGACATCGACATGTTATCCATTTGCATTTGTAATGCGTGCATTTGTGTTTGTACGATGTCAACTTGGGTCAAAGATGTGCTAGGGGGATTATGCGGATCCGTGTATGTGTTCTGAAATCCAAAGTATCATGATGGGTTTTGATTGAACATTGGCATTTGAGGTGGATTTGGATTCAAAATGTTGGTAAACGTGTTCTGGTTTGGTATATGCATAGATTGGTGTTGACCTGGGTTCTGTGTGAATGGATTCTGAGTACCACTCTATGAAAAAGGATTCTGATTCGAAATTGATATGAATTGGTTTTGACTTGGAATCTGTGTGGACGGATTCTGACTACCAATCTGTGAAAAGGGGTTCTGATTCAGAATCGATGTGAATTGGTTTTGACTTGGAATCTGTGGGGATGTATTCTGATTCAAAATCGAGGTGAGTAGATTCTGACTACTAGTCTCAGAGAGTGGATTCTGATTGCCATATTGGAAGGAGGGAATGCCTCCTATTTGTGTAATCTGTGGTATGGTACTAGTGACTGGAGCACTAGGTATGGCCATCAACTGTGGTATGGTACTCATGGTACTAGCAGTTGGTATGGTTGTTGATTGCAAACTTGTGACACCGACATAAGGTGTAGAGGCTAACATTTTAGGTCTTTTACTCCCAACAAGAGGACTGAAGGGAGTTGATGATGAAGCCCCTATAGTGAAATTAAATCCTGATGTCATGCTAGATGTACCAAATGGGGACGTATGGACTGTTGTACTATGTGTAGATGTGGTAGATGGCATAGTTGTGTTGACCTGAGGTATAGTAGTACTAACAGTCGAGGTATTTGTCCCTTGTGTAGGTTGAGTTTGTAGGGAGCTGATATCAAATCCTAGATGTAAGGTAGCACCTTCAGCTAGCAATTTTCCTAAAAATCATTGACAATCATTTGCTAGGTACTCATCTACGAAAGAGGCAAACTCAGGGTCCTGTGCGATAGCCTCTATGTCTTCTATTGCAATATGTCCTTGAGTGTTTCTAGTGGTGAATTTGTCTAATAGAGTCTTGTGAGGTCTTGAAGAAAAGGGATTGATAAATTTGTTTGGGTTTGACATGTTTTCTCTCTCTCTTCTCTTAGACCTAGTTTCAACCATGTAAGACAAGCTCAATATGCGGGAAATGCAAAACTATATCTATGAACAGTATGACCCTAGTCTATGTTTTTGGGATTTTCGTATGCAGAATAAGGAATGTTCTAGGATGACACTAGCCTAAGATCTAAAGATGCAAAGTCTAAGCAAGGTTCTAAAATAATCAACTCTATAAACCCAAGATGAAGAGGCCAACTACCTAGAGTCTAACCAAGGTGTCAATTTAGTTTAAGTCAAGGAACCAATGTAGGACGAGGACCAAAGACAAGTTGGGTTTCCTAACTAGACTGATGAGCTAGGAGGACTCTATGTAGGACAAAAGATATACTAATAAAACTGGGTTCAATGACAAATTTCATTGACACTATGACTTTTCTAGAGTGTAGGTGGTGAACTAGTCCTAATGTTTATAAAAGTGACCTTTCTAGAAGTTTAATGCAAGGTAATTTGTATCCTAAGATGAAATTAAACTCTGAATGAAGACAACTATGGTAATGACTAAATGAACCTAAAGAATGCAAAATTGAGCCAATCGTTTCAGGTTTCTATTCAAGGACTGTTTGTATAAAGACAACTGAAACTAGAATACTCGTGTTGACTGGACAGTGACTGTGAATTCTAGTTTTCTGATAATCAAACAGATGCGTCTCAGGATTTAACAGATGTGGTTCAAAATTAACAATTGTGGTCTTCTAGTGATCAATTGCGTTTCTCTGGTAAAGTTCAGTTTGACTCTAATAGATGCAGTTACCCTCTAATAGATGCGACTCTTACTGACAGTTGCGACTCATAACATAACACATGCGATTTTTGCAAAACAGTTGCAAGCTAAACTGACAGATGCGACTCTAATCTTGACAAATTCAACTAATAATGATAGATGTGACCCTAATTTTAACATATGCGACTCGTGATAATAGATGGTACTCTTGATAACAGATGTGACTCAAGTTTTAACAGATGCGACTCTTGATAACAGATGCAAGTTTCTGGTGAACAGTTGCGACTCTCTGTGTAATTTCAGTGATGAGATTTTAAACTAACTCCATTTTCTATGATCAAATTCTAACAATCAAAGACAGTCATAAAACAAAGTATTTTCAGTTTCGATTTTGGACTCAAAGAACGTTTAAATTGATAACAGACAAGTACATCCTAATAGGCCAAAGGCCTAGGGTTTGTATACTTGGTATAGCCCACCGAAATACCCTGGATTGGTGATAAACACCTTTCCTTCTCGAGAGTGGATAGCTTAGAAATTTGCTGGCATTGGCTCCCCTCCACGGCTCATTAATGTCTTTCGAGCACACCAATTTCAAATTCTTAGGTAATGACCTCCCAAGAACTGCTATTTCTACTCAAGGGGATTAGTAGTGAGTGTCTTCGGGCATGATACTATACCCTGCACTATACCAAGCAACGGCCACAAATAGGTTGGTCTCTAAAACAAAAGGTATTTAGTATGGGCATTTCGTTCATGGGGTGTGATCCATACGGTGCAATTCCCCTTTCAGATCCATCTCGTCGAAACCACACTCGTGATTCTTGGGGTTTCCCCAAGAACCCACTTTTATATACCGGCTGAAAGTCCCTCGGGTTGAGGGTGCTACTGGTCTGAGTCGTCCTGGGGTGAGTACTTTTTCCCACTAAAACAGGCCCAAGTTCTAGAGTTGGTAACCATTTCTCTTACACCCAGGATCCCACGGATGCGCAAGGGGAGAGGATACTTCGATATACCAAGTCGTAAGGGTAACCAAACTTGTGCTTTCACACCAAACACAGTAAACACTTGTTAATTTTAACCAAATGAAAGATTTGCTACGCTACCAACAATCTGTTTCAAAATTAACTAGGGTCTTCGACAAACGTCCTACAGAAAAACTCGTTAGTAATTTTCAATATTGTCTTTGTGAATCATCCTGCAAAAGTTTGTTAACTCCAAAAAGGCCACACGCTGAAACTCATATATTAGTAACACACAAATCAAATGAAAATTTCAGATTTCCAAAAATAGAAATAAAGTTTTACCAGTCAATTATGTTACGGTATTACCAGTTAGATGCATCGTTTATTCATCAATTGCGGCTCAGGAAATCAATTGCGGTTTAGGAATATTCAGATGCATCATTTCTTCTGTCAGATGCGGTTCAGGAAGTTAATTGCGTCATTTCGTCAGTCATATGCATCATTTTGTACGAAAATCCTACAAAAATCAAAGTAAAAGTCTATGGATCTGCGAAGATGGTGTCTTCACATCAGGTTCACCAAATGTAATGCCATAGAAAGTGCACATAGAGACAATAAGAGATTAGAAGCAAACATGCAATACTAAATCTAAGATGCAAATATAAATGCTAAGCAACAAAGAACAAAGGAAAGTAAAAACGTAAACAAACTGAAACAATCTCACCAATTCCAAATGTATTTCCATGATTCATCTCGATTGCCCTTCTCCATTTTGCTTGTGTAGTATAATTTCCCTCAGATTTCTCGTAAGTTCGTGCAAGTATAGTCTATGATAGTGATTAGAAAAATATCGAAGATTCAAGATTGAGTGCTCTCAAAAGTCATAAGATTTTGTGAGAGAGAGATTTCGAGAGAGATATTGGAATGAAGAATGACAAATCAATATATAGAAAATTGATTATTCTAATGACAAGCTAGGATCAAAAGATCAACAGACGGTTGAGATAGACTGATTAGACATGCATTCTGATAACTGACAGTAGTGACATGAGTGATACACATTATAAATAGAATTAAAGATCAAATAAATGATTTAATCTTTAGTTCGGCATTCAAAAACATCAGAAATATCTTTGCATGACAAAGATGAAGATTGATTATAACGACTCTCTGTTCGAATGCATGCACGAGGTTTAATTAACTAAATAAGAATATTTAATTAATCCGCATGTACACGCAATTGAGTTAGAACTGGAGGATTGAATGGTTTGACGAAAATATTACTCGAGAAAGCCACTCAGACATCAAATCAAGAGTTAATTGAGCAATTAAAATAGATGTCGAGTCGAGTAGAAGTGAATATTTAGATAACTCACATAATTATCTAAAATATAGAGGAATGCATTAAAATAGAATTAATGAATTAAATAATTCATTTAATTCAAGACTCGATATTCGAAGAATAATTATATAAATAAGATTTATTTAATTAAATGATAAAGGAATTTAAATGAATAATTAAATAAAGAATTTATTTAATTATAGTTGAAGTATGATAAAGAGTAAATTAAATAATGATTTATTTAATTTAATAAGAAGAATAAAGTTAATTAGTAACATAATTAAATAAAAAGCGTTTATTTAATTAATCAGATAGAATAAAGAAAAGTGTGAATTAATTAAACAATTAAGATTATTTAATTAATAGAAGAATTAAAATTAAAGTGAATGATTAAATAATTAACATTATTTAATCATGACCATGGAGAACACAAATTATGGAGAATATGGAAGTCGCACGCTTAAAACCAGATTTCGATGTCTACACCACCCTCTCCCACTCTTTCCAACCCTCTCTCCCACCCTCTCCCACCGTCTTTCCAATAGTCTCCT
>VDFB02171354.1:0-18541 GCA_007258455.2 Sequoia sempervirens | reverse complement strand
TCTCCAACTCTCTGCCACCCTCTCCAACCCACTCCAACCCTATCTCCTACTCACCCACTCTCTCCAACCCTGTCTCCCACACTCTCCCTCCCTATCTCCCACTTTGCCACTCTCTCCCATGCTCTACCACCCTAAACCCTCTCCCACTCCCACCCTCTCTCCCATAAGCATACATACATGACACACTAGTATATACATATACATACAAACATAGAAAAATATCAATAAACTTTCAATAAAGTTTCATTTAACTAAAGGAAGACATAATGCAAGCACGCTATTTGTTGCTAGTAATGCTCCTTGAAGAGGGAAAATGTCAAAAGTAAAATATAACGCGCTCGCATTATAACGCGCTCGCGTTATATTTTGCATTGGGAATCCCCGAGCCTTAGCTTTGGTATTTGCCTTGGAATACCAACCCAAAGACTTGGAGGGCATTCCCAAAGACCAGAGACGTGTTTTTTTCCAAATTCTACAAATTTTCACATAATCGGGTTTGTGCTCACCATCAAGATTGTGTATGGTTCAATATCAAAAAAATTGAACACATGGGTAATATTAGGTTCTTTATTAGCTTTCCAACGATGTAATTTTTTTCACTTTCTAACAATGTTAAGCCTTTCATCCATAATTTTTTTTGTTTGTATGTCCGTTTTTCTTCAAAAAGCAGTGTTTGGTATTTTTTTTGCTATAAATTAACCGTTCATCAAAATTTGAAATAAATTACATTTTTAGAAACTAGACTCCATTCTACAAATTTAAAAAAAAATAAAAAAATGAAAATCTATTACTTTTAAAAAAATTTAGGGGGAGCACGGCCAAAATTATGCTTTTAAGGAAGTTCCCACTTAGAAAATTAATAAAAAATCAAATATTCATTAAAAAATTATCAGAAAAAATCCAGTCCTTACTACATACTATTATCTAACTTCTGACTAGAGCGATTTTAAAAATACTACAAAAAAGTCCACCGTGGTCGGGTCACACAAGACTTGCTATGTTATGTTTTTCTAACAGAAACAACAGTAATTTGTGTGTGTACCCCTTTTGAACCCCTTAATCTCAACCATTTTCAAAATAAATTAGTATTTTATAAAGTAGACCTGGAGCATTGCGGTCCTTGTTTTTGTTCCATCTAAAAATTTTGAGTGTAGCTATCCTCAATTTCACGTCCAAGGTTAGTATTTCCTTATTTCAGAAAAGAAGTGGCCACTTAAGCCCCTTTTTTGGGAACCATCTTGGTGCACTTACCCATCAAGCCTTGGAGACCACCTACAGGTTGTAAATTAGGATTTCAAATTTGGAAATAAATTAGGAAGTACAAAGTAGATAGAGAAGAGTAGAGTCAAACTTTGAAGGTTCATAAAACCCTAACTAGATGGATTCACCACTTCTAGCAAATAAGTCCTAGTTTCAATCAAAATTTAGATTTTTGCAGATTCAGATACCATTTGGAAGATTCCTCTTCTCCGATAGAAACCAAAAATTTGGATTGATTCACCCAACTTGGAGAATGAGTCCCACTAAATATTAAAGGCAAAATTCATAGTTTTTTAGAGCTCCATTTAGCCATCTCCAGATTTGTAGGTGCACACATTCCTTTCTATAGCTTTATGTTTTGTTTCATATGAATTTTTATGTCATTTAGTTAATCCTTGCATTAAACTATGGTTTTGCATTACATCTTACATTTCAACTTGCAATTCATTAGTATTTCCAAGTTCTTACCTGGTGGTGAACCCCTCATTAATTTATATTCAACCCCTAGGAGAGCCCTCTTGCAAGATCTCTCTCTCCTCTGCATTGAGATATCAAGGGTTTTTTTATTGAATGAAAGTGAGTTAAGATGGCCAGTCTAGGTTATAAACCCTAGAAAAAGTCTACAATTTTCTTCATTTCAAGAGGTTTCAATTATAAAATTTTTTCTATAAATTGATAATGCAAAAAATGTGCATGTTAAAAAAATTAATATCATACAAAATACATGTTTATTATTATTATTGTCCTTCTACAATGTAAAAATATGTTGTTAACATATTTAAGAGAAATTAATAATTAATTATTTTATATATTTTAAAATTTCCTCATAATTTTATTATAATGAACACTATTTGCACAATGAGCAAGAGAGGATGTTTTTCCAAATCTATTGGGGTAACACCTAAGGGAGAGGGTGATTCAGATGACAAGTATGATGTGGATAATCTGCTTAGTCCCTAGTTACTTTCCTCTACGGACCTTTCCTTGCATGTCACTATGTTGGTGTGTGGTGTGAGGTAGGTCTTATTTGGCTCGGGTGTAGCTTTGTTGTTGCCCCTGTTCTGCTTTTGGATTTTTGTGCTTGTTGTGGGTGTTCTTGGATTTTTTGGCCCTTCTTTTGCCTGGCCTGTGCTCTAGTTTGTGCTACCTTCCTTGTAGTTGGTTTGTGGGTGCTTTGGGTTTTCTACGAAGGACTGAGTGGAGGATAGGTTTATTTTTTGTCATATTTAGTCTAATGGGATAGCTTGGGGACTCTTTGTTATAACTTTTTTACTTTATTGTTTCTTCTTGGTCTCCCTCTGCTGCTCTCTACTGCTTGTTTGGTGGAGTATGTTTGGTGGCTCTTGCTTTAGGTTTTTTTTTGTTTCTTTGGGTTTCCTTCTTATGGATGGGTGGTGCTTCATACTAGTTGGTTCTGTGGAGATTTGGACTATATTTTTCTCTGACCAACATTTTGGGGTAGATGGGGTGCTTTATGGTTTGGTCTTCTCTCAATTTCCTTCTATAGTGTCAAAAAATGGGTCTTGTGACATTTTCACACTCGTTTGGGTCATCCTTGTGGATTTTGGCTTAATGTTGCCTTGATTTGATGTTGTAATGTGGATAACACATTCATATTAGGTCTTGATCCCTTGTGAACTAATGGAATTTAATGATGCCTTGCTAAAGTGTTGTGAAGTGTTGTAACACACTTTCACACTTTTCTAGGGTTTTATGAATTAACTAAACATAATTCTAATCATAATCATCATTAATCTTTCCTTATTTAGAGTGTTGTAATGTGTTGTAACACACTTTCACATTCCTCTAGGATTTTCATTAATAATTGGGCATTCTTATGCTTTGATTGGTCGTATTTTTCATCCACAAGCCTCAGTTATTGCATCTATTTGAGGATAATCCTGACACCAATCATTGACCAATCATAATTCAAGTGTCCTTGGCTGGTGTGGCCCAGATTTAGCATCAGGGAATCATTCACCACCTTGGGTGAATGAGTCCCACCTAGGTCTTTTTGGCCCCAATGCAACTTTCACACATTTCTAAGTATTTGTCATTTTTTGTCCCATACATTATGTGTGATGGGACTCATTCGCCACCTTCGGCGAATGAGTCTCTTGTGACCAAAATTAAAATTTAATTCAATTTTCTGGCAGGCTTTTATCCTCCTAGATCTCATGTCATCTTGTAGTATTGTAATTTTGGGAATTCTTGCATAATTAGGTATAAATACAAGGTTCTTTCACTCATTTTCACCCCAAGCATTCAAGTATTCAACACCTAACATTCAAGATATTTCTCAAGAAAATTAAGCATTCACAAGAGCATTCAATCCATTTCAAGGGAAAATTATCAAGCATTCAAGAGCATTTTTCAAGTTCTGATCATCATGTCAAAGATTGCATTCTTCATGTTTGTTATTGTGCGAACATTGATGATGTAGAGTTGATGATCCAAGCTAGTGTTTCAAGCAAGATCTATCACATTCAAGAAATATTCAAGAACCACATACATTTTAGCCATTTCACCCATACTTGTAATGCCTTATTGCTATGGTTCAGTTAGTTGCAACATTGTATTTTGTTCATTCATCATTCTCCTTTCATATTTGCTTTCATTTCAAGGTTTAATTACCAACAAGGGGTTTGACCAAGGAAAACCCCTATTCACTAACCCCCCACAACATTTTTCCCTCTTCTTGCATGTGGTTTGCAGTGCTAGGTTGCAAATTTTCCAAGAAGAAAAGTTGGAGAAAAGTTTTGAAGTCATAAAAATCCTTAAAGTTGTCATCAAACCTTGGATAAGCTTGGAGAATGTCTACAGGTAGCAATTTGTAGTTTTGTATCTGGAAACCAGTCAAAAAGAGCAGAGTAAAATGAGAGGCATAAAATCTAGTTCAAAAATTCTAGAAAAGAAGAAGTGGAATGATTCATCACTATTGGCGAATGAGTCCCACTGTACAGGCCTGATAGAGATTTTTATAGATTTGGATACCCTTTTGGCTGAAATCTGTTCCTGCACATTTCCTTGAAAATTGGATTGATTCACCCAGCTTGGTGAATGAGTCTTAGTCAACATTAGTAGCATATTTTTTAGTGATCTAGATCTCCATTCAACCTTCTTTAGTCTTCTATGTGGACACTTTTAGTTTCATAGCTTTTTATTACAGTTTGTTTACTTATCTAGGTCATTTAGAGTTACTTTGCATTCAATTAGAGTTTTACATTTTGTTTTTCATTTCATTTTCTTTTCCAAGTCTACACTTGGTGGTGAACCCCTGATTAGATATCATTCAGACCCTAGGATAGTCCTTTCTAATATTTCAATCTCCTTTGCATTGAAATCTCAAGGGTTTTTTCTTTAGTGAGAGTAATGAAATTGTCTCTCTCCTTTTAGGTCCAAAACCCTAGAAGCGAAAGAGAGCCCACAACTTTCTTCATTTCATTTTGGTGAAATTGCATATAAATCATCTTAATTCTAATTTGGAGTGCATTTACATGCTAGATTTACCTTGCATTAGGTTTGCATTAGTGAAAAGCTCATATAGCTTGCATTGGTGCATCTAATTTCATTTAGAATCAGTAAAATTATACATTTGTATCTTAGATTTTCATCACAAAACATAAAAAGCATAAAATTCAATTCAAAAATTGGGTATGTGCAGGATCATCATGGAAAAAATAGGCCCTTAAGTGGCAAAAAGTTCAGAAAAATCAGAGCTAGGCAACTTCACGTAAAAAATTGAATAAGTTATCTATATTATTTCAAAAATATGTAAGAATAGAATATAGCAAATTAAATGTAGTTTCTAAACTACTAGGTTTGTTTAAAAAAAAATCTATTTGGTGAAAATTTGAAATTTAAATGTAGTAGTACTTAAATTTCAGGAAAAAAAAAAGATGTAGGTGTCTGTTTGACCACCCTAACCATAATACAATGATAAAAAAAAAATTATAATATTTTAGATATAAGTAGAGGACTCATGTCCCAATGTGATGCATATTTTTTTGTAACTTTTTTCCATGTAAATAATTAATTATGAATTTTTTATTACAACTTTTAAAAAATATAAAAACTTGTCTGTTTGACCACCTTAACTTGGTCAAAACTTCATGAAATTGAATTTTTCTTTTTTTAATCCTATATTACGTGAAGCATAGAATGTGATGCATGTTTTGTATTAAAAAAAAGTGATACCGTTTGAAAGCTATAGATGTTTTTCAATCAACCTATCAATCAGGACTTTAGTTGTAATTCGAATAGAAAATGAATAATAATTACTTATTAAATTCAAAGTAAAGCATAATTTATATTGGTGGAAAACTGAGAATCTCCTTTAAAAACCCTTTTCATTTCATCAATTTTGGGTAAATAAAAAGTGGTTAGCCACATATCCATCATATTGCCACTTTTTGGCCCATCACGATCTTGCACATACCCAATTCTTAAAAAATTCAAAACAAAAATAGTACCTAGACTCATTTGGCACCTTGGGTGAATCAATCCCTTTGCATATTTTGCATTGCATTTTCTGTCATTTAAACTTCATTTTTTGAGTCTCTATTTGTTGTTGTTATCTATCTGTTTCAGTTTGTAGACATTTCATTTCATTCAATTCACTGCATTTAGCTTACATTCATTCATATTATGCATTACTTAAAATCAAATTTGCATTTACAACATTGTTGGATCATTTACAATCTGAAATTTGCATCATGGATATGTGCTTTAATAAGATTTAGATGTCATTAAATTCCTAAATGGATGTGTCAAGTTGTGCTTTTGTAAATTATCCTAATGACATTGAGCTCACTCATGCTCACTCAACTCCTAATGCATGGCCTCCTCGTGATGGTGACATCATTGGAGAAGATGACAACATGAATAGGTTCCTAAATGATTGTCTTGACAACCTTGAAGCTAATGCATCCTTCTATCCATCTATGAAACAACAAGATCTTCCTACAATATCACCTCTTGAGATGTTTGGTTACTTACATCCTGAAACAAAAGTTGAACCTAAGTTCCCTACAATAGGTGAACCTAGTTCCTCTAGACAAGTAAACACTCAACAATTTTATGAGAATAAAGAAACCAACACTCCCATCAATCTTGAAGAAACATATGGAAAAGGACTCACAATCTTGAGTAAAAAAGGATGTGATACAACAAGTGAACATGAAATTCATCAACTCCTAGAGAAAATACAAATTGATGAAAACATAAAGGGATTAGGATATCAAGATCCCTCTCATAATGGAAAACCCCCTCAAGAATATCTAAGGCTTCATGGTGATGGTTTAGTGATCTTGGATTCCCCTCCTGATCTTAATATCCTTCTTCCTAGAGAACAACCAATAGATCATAGCAATATCAAGGATAAAGATAAGATCATCTCACGACCTCCTGCCCTAATCCCATCTAGAGAAGTTGGTGAATCTAGCAAGCACAAGAGGCCTTAAAAAATACAAAAATTACAACCCCCTCATCCACCACCTGAAAGTGATAAGAAATTACAAATACTTCTGAAAAAAGAACTTATAACATTACCACCTATGCATATATTAGTTCTATATCCTAATGATGTAAGAGTCCCAGATTGCACATATCATCAAATTCTAGGACACAATATTGATGAATGTCGTGGGTATGTGCAGTATCATGATGGGCCAAAAAGTGGTGATATGATGGGTATGTGTAGGGTATGTGTCTGATGACTTTTTTTTACCCAAAATTGATGAAATGAAAAGGGTTTTTAAAGGAGATTCTCATATTTCCACCAATATAAATTATGCTTTAATTTGAATTTAATAAATAATTATTATTCATTTTCTATTTGAATTACAACTAAAGTCCTAATTGATAGGCTAATTGAAAAAAATCTATAGCTTTCAAATGGTATCACATTTTTTGAATCCAAAATATGTGTCACATTCTATGCTTCACATACTATAGGATTACAAAATTTAAAAAATGAATTTCATGAAGTTTTGAACAATTTAAGGTTGTCACACATACGAGTTTTTATATTTTTTAAAATTTGTAATTAAAAATTCATAATTAATTATTTTACTTAAGAAAAAAATTACAAAAAATATGCATCACATTGGGACATGAGTCCTATACTTATATCTAAAATCTTATTAAAAAATATTATCATTTTATTGTGGTTAGGGTGGTTAGACAGACACCTACTTCTTATTTTTTCACTGAAATTTAAGTACCACTGCATTAAAATTTCAAATTTTCACCAAATAGATTTTAAAAAATAAAATAACCTAGTAGTTTAGAAACGACGTTCAATTTGATACAGATTCTATTCTTACATATTTTTGAAATAATATAGATAACTTATTCAAATTTTTACGTCAAGTTGCCTAACTTCGATTTTTTTGAATGTTTCGCCACTTAAGGGCCTATTTTTTCCATGATGATCCTGCACATACCCTCATGCATTCCAATTAGTATTGAAAAAAAATCACTTTGATTACAATGATTTCCATCGTGTGATTGCCTAACTTAATATTGTTTCACCCATTGTCATTTTATAGTTGTACAACATTCTATTCTCACTATTACATGACCTTTCCCATCACCTGCCTTGGCTCATTCTTGTCTTGCACTCAGTGGGAGCAAGAAGTTGGTAGCCTTGTCCTAGTAATGCATTTTTCATTGTCCCTTAGGTTTGTTATTCACCTTTTACTTATATAGAATAAGATTGGGAGGCGAATGACTTGCTCATAGGTTGACTCAAAATTTCCTTACCAGTCTTTTGCATTACTTCTTTTTCTTTTGTGTGTGATTGCATGTGTGTGATGTGATTCCCCATGACATTCTATTTGGTGTTCTCTCTCTCTAACTGACATTCCTCTATTTGTACCTTCATTCTTCTCTATGTTGTGTACCTCTTTCGCTTTTTATCTTTATATATTTTTCCTTTTCCTTTTGGGGATGATGCAAGGTGTCGAGACATTCATGTCTCTTCCATGTTGACCCAAAAGTCTTTCTTTTTCTTTTGTCTTTTCATTTTCTCTTTTACCTTTTTTCCTTTTGGGGATGACGAAGGCATCAAGACATTCAAATCTCTTCCATGTTGACACAAAAAGGATTTCTTTTTCTTTTTCTTTTTCATTTTCTCTTTTGTCTTATTTTTTCCTTTTGGGGATGACACAAGGCATCAAGACATTCATGTCTCTTCCATGTTGACCCAAAAGGTTTTTTTTTTTCCCTCTCTTTGTGTCATTCTTCTAGTTCTATGTGTATTTATGGGATGATGATAGTTCCAAGCTATCTAAAAACATTGTATCGAAGAACATACTAACCCCAAATCCATAGATCCATTATGTGTTTGGTGTTTTCAGTTTGGGGGAAACATCCTCTCTTTCCTTTTTCTCTTTCACGATGCAACTTTACTCAGAAACATATGACTTGTCATAGGGCTTTCCTAGTTGGCTCTCATGTATTCCTTCTTGTTTGCATTTTCATTTGCTACTTTAAAGTAATTGCTTGTAGTATGGTGTATAGAAATTTCTTTAAAGTGGGGGCATACATTATAATTATTCTTTTGCATTTTTCTTTTTCTCAGTTCTTAGTGCAGCCTTCTTACTTCATATGATGCGTTTGTCACTTTTTGGATGAAATTGGGTGTGATTTCCTTCAGGAGCGTGATCTCTCTTAGCATATTGTATTTCTCTTGGTGGCTCAATGTGACACATTGCATCCCCTAAGTTTTGAATCTTCTATTCTTTGATTTGTCCTCTCTTGGAGACATTAGGCACAATGTTCCCTAAGTTTAAGACCTCACATGAACTAAGCAAGACTGCTTTGAGCATTCTTTGCATGTTGCATGTTGCTTTTTTTGTTATATGGCCACCTTGCATAACACAACTTCCATGCCTATAGTGCCATCCTATTTGTTCATCAAGCTAAAAAATAATAATTTTTGTGTGGTGCCTTATTAAAGTTATTAGGAGGTATAACTTTGGTATGGTTGAGCGGGATGCCCAATTTGAGGCATGAATTTCCCCATAGCTACTTGCATGTGTATGAGAGCATACTAGCCATGCCTATATGTTTCTCACGTTTTAGGACTTCTCACCTAAAAAAAAGCCAAGAGTTTTGTAGCCTTAGAGTGAGTATGCATTTTCTGGGAAAAAAACCTAGATCTGATCCACATCAAGATAGAAAAACGGTCGAAGCTTGATCCAATTCTTTTTTTCTTTTCTCTTTTTCATCTTTTGTAGTGTATGCTCGGCCTTGTTATTTTTCTTTATATCATTTTCATGTGCGTTCCTTTATGCTTATATTGGTTTTCCATGAGATCTTGATCTTAGGGGCTTGACGACCTCTTTTGATCATTGCCATCCCATCTTTCTAGAATTGGTTCATTGGAACCCCTCTTGGGGCGTGTTTGTCTACTTTAGTGTAAGTCTAAAGCAAGTTCATCCTCTTACTAAAGTGGGGGCTAAATGTAGTGTCAAAAAATGGGTCCCATGACATTTTCACACTCATTTGGGTCCTCCTTGTGGATTTTTCCTTAATGTTTCCTTAATTTAGTGTTGTAATGTGGATAACACATTCACATTAGGTCTTGGGCCCTTCTGAACTAATGGAATTTAATGATTCTTTGCTAAAGTGTTGTGAAGTATTGTAACACACTTTCACACTTTTCTAGGGTTTTATCAATTAACTAAGCATAATTCTAATCATAATAAACATTAATCTTGCCTTATTTGGAGTGTTGTAAAGTTTTATAACACACTTTCACATTCCTCTAGGCTTTTCATTAATAATTGAGATTTCTTATGGTTTAATTGGCCCTATTTTATATCCACAAGCCTCATTAATTGCATCTTTCCAAGGATAATCCCGACACCAATCATTGACCTATCATAATTCTAGTGTTCCTAGCTTTTGTGGCCCAAATTTATTGTCTAGCACTCATTCGCCACCTTGGGAAAATGAGTCACACCTACATCTTTTTGGACCTGATGCAAGTTTCACACATTTCTATGTATTAGTCATTTTTGGCCCCATACATTGTGTGTGATGGGAATCATTCGCCACCTAGAGTGAATGAGTCTCGTGTGACCAAAATTCAAATTTAATTCAAATTTACTGTGGGATTTTATCTTCCTAGATCTAATGTTGGCTTGTAGTGCTAGAATTTTGGAAATTCTTGTATAATTAAGTATAAATACAAGATTCTTTCACTCATTTTCATCCCAAACCTTCAAGTATTCAACACCTAGCATTCAAGAGAATTCTCAAGAATATTAAGCATTCACAAGAGAATTCAAGGAATTTCAAGGAAAGATTATCAAGCATTCAAGAGCATTCTTCAAGTGCCAATCATCATGTCAAATATTGCATTCTTCATGTTTTTTATTATGCTAACATTTGTGATGTAGAGTTCATGATCCAATCAAGTGTTTCAAATAAGATCTATCATATTCAAGCAAGATTCAAGAACCACATCCATTACAACCATTTCAAGCATAGTTGTAGCACCTTATTGCTAGGGTTTGGTGAGTTACTACATTGTCTTTTTTTCATTCATCATTCTCCTTTCATATTTGCTTCATTTCAAGGTTTAATTACCAACAAGCGGTTTGACCAAGGAAAATCGTTGTTCACTAACCCCCACAACATTTTCCCCTCTTCTTGTGTGCGATTTGCAGGGATAGGTTGCAGATTTTCCAAGAAGAAAAGTTGGAGAAAAGTTGTCAAGTAGTAAAAATCCTTAAAGTTGTCATCAAACCTTGGAGAATCTTGGAGAAGTTCTACAGGTGGAAATTTCTAGTTTCAGATCCAAAAAACAATTAAAAAGAGAAGAGAAGACCAAGAGGCACATAATCTAGTTCAGAACTTCCAGAAAAGTAGAAGTGGACTAATTCACCACTATTGGATATGAGTAATACTGTATAGGCTTGACATATTTTTTTATGGATTTGGATACCCTTTTGGCTAAAATTTAATCCCACACATTTCCCCAGAAAATGGATTGATTTACCCAGCCTGGTGAATGAGTCCTAGTCAGCATTAGTAGTAGATTTTTCAGTGATCCTTACCTCCATTTTTCCTTCTTCAGTCTTCCAGGTGCACACTTTCAGTTTCATAGGTTACTGTTACATTTTGTTTACTTTTCTAGGTCATTTAGAGTTAGTTTGCATTCAATTAGGGTTTTGCATTGTGTTTTGCATTTCATTGTCTTTTCCAAGTTTACACTTGGTGGTGAAGCCCTCATTAGATATCATTTAGCCCCTAGGATAACCCTTTGCAAGATTTCAATCTCCTTTGCATTGAAATCTCAAGGGTTTGTTCTTGAGTGAGATTAAGGAAAATTATCTCTCTCCTTTTAGGTCTAAAACCCTAGAAGGAAAAGAGAGCCCCCGACTTTCTTCCTTTCACCTTCTTGTGTGGGCTACCCTTTCCCTCTTGGGCCCTTCTTTCTTCTGCTCATTCTGGGTCTCGATCTCTTCTCATTGTGGTCTTTTGTGCTATAATCTTGGTTGTTGGTGCCTTCTCTCAAGTTGGGAGTCATTGGGTCCTCTTTTTTGAGGATGCTTGTGGGATTTTCATGCCCCTTTTGCTTATCTATGCTCTTTATTTAGTAGGTGTTATTTTGTTTTGGATTTCAACTGTGTTGCTACTTGTTGTAGCTTGTTTGTGCCTATTTGTTTGAGGCCTACTATTTGTGGGTGTTGGTCTCTTACCAAGTGTTGTCTAGGGGTGTCACAACTGCTTGTTTTGATGTTGTGCTAATTTTCTTCTCGGATCATAAGGAGGCGGATTCAATTCCTATGGAGGTGGAGGCAGGAGGTGATTTTCTCTAGATTCCTTAGTTGTTGATCCTTTTGAGGTGGACACTTCTCCTATGGAAGTGGAGGTTGAGGGTGCTAGAGCTTTCAGGCAGTAATGGACTTGTTGGTCATGACATTCTCTCCATTAGAGGGGAGCTCCCTCCTTTTGAGGTGGAGTTGGAGCTAGCTTCCTAGTTCGAATGGTGGCTTTGTTGCATCTTCTTCCCTTGTTGTTTTGGCTCAGTGTTGCTCTCGCTGAGCAGTTATTTTATTTTTTAATGACTTTTATAGGCTATTAGTTACCTAATTGATTGTATTGGCTCTCTTTTGGGTTTAAGGTCCCTAAAAAACCTAGTTAAGTGTTTAAGGTCCCTTTAAAACCTTCTAGTTTAAGGTCCCAAGTAAAACTTGATTGTATTTGGTTAAGGGCTCTAGGCCCCTAAAATTCCTTTATGCAGCTTGTGTTGTCCTACAATATTATTAGTGTTGTTCCTACTTGGATACTAATGGTATATTGTTTTTCTTCGATGCAACTTGTTTTCCTTGGATAGGGTTGTGGGTCCCTTCAAAACCATTATGTATTTGGTTTCGGGTCCCATCAAAACCTATGTTTCTCATAATAAAAAACATTTCCTCATTATTTCTATCAATAACTACTTAGTATCCATACCACCCAAATTCTTAGGTGTTTAAAATTCTACTTTTCTAGTTCCTTTGTTAGTGTATTTGTCATTGTTCTTCAAATTTACAAAACTCAAAATAGATTTCTTTATTGTTCACTCTCTAATGAAATGCTCTTTCGTGTCCACATTCTTACTCCTCTTGTTAAACATGTGATTCATGGAATTTTTTTTTATTAGATTAAAGTTAGGAAGGTCCTATACCTATTACAAAGAAGTCATTGAGGTATAAGAGAGGAGACTCACAAAATATGAGACAACAAAAAAGAAGAGCAAGAATCACCAATAGTGAGCCTGGGAAGAACAAAAAATAAACCATGCTTTTAACTGGAGCATGGAACCTGTAATAGAAACCAATTGAAATGAAATAGAGGAAACAACTGTAATAAAAACCAACAAAAACAAAACACTCTCGAAATAAGAAAAATCAAACAAAATGCTATGGCTTAATAAAAAAATTAGTCACTACCAAAAGGGTTAGAAATAAGAACCAAAATCCTACCAAGAAAAATAGGAGAACAAGAGAAAGGACAGTAAGAACCATAGCCCGAAAACCCCAATAGAGGGTTCAACCACCTACACAAAATGGAAGGATAGTACCACCTACATCATGAGAAATCAAACTCTAAAACTTTCATGTTAAAATTTTTCTCAACAAAACCCCACACAAGATCCAACAGAAAATTTGGACAAATAAGGATCAAGTGATAGCTCCAACATAACAACAAATTCCCTCTCCACCTCAATAAGAGAGAACATAATGACATACTTAATCTCCACATCAAAAAGAGAACAAAGGGAAAATTAGAAGAATGGATATTGAAAGCTCCCTAACATAAACTTCATCTTTTCTAGTAGAATATTCTCCGCCTCAAAAGGAGAGTACTCCACCTTAGTATGAAGAGAATACAAAGATCCCAAGGAAAGAGAATAAAAATTCCTTTTAAGAAAGAAGAAAATATGGGGACACAAAAGCTAAACAGGACCTACATAACTAAGAATTTTCAAGTAACACTCCTTCATAATGGAAAACTCCAAAATCCAAAGGCAGTAGACAAAATACACCTCACTAAAAAGAAACTTTAGAGCCATAAATGACCCCATAAACTAACAACTATCTAGCAAAGGTAGAAAACTTACCCAAAGGAAAATCTCATCAGGCCTTATAGGAAGTGCCGAAATTTGCACCAAAGCTAAGACATCCATCCACCCCAAAAGAAAGGAGTGGAAAAAAAATAAGGGAGAAATCCCAACACTAAATAGGTTGTCCAACAAGCCCCTTGACACAACCAAGGAAGAAAATCTAAAACAAAGGAAATCCTCTTCATAGATGCATCAAGATAAAAATTCAAAAACCAAATAATCTTCTTCACACACAAAGAGGATTGATCATAACTTAGTTGAATCCTCAAAGGCATCAACTCCACCACATTTAGCCACTTAAAGAACAACCAAACCAAAACCAAGCCCATTCTAATGCATCACAATAGAAGCACATTGAAATAGCCAAGAAAAAGGAAAGTTTCCAACAATAAATAATCCTCTCATAGCCCAAATGACCATGAGAGCTTCCAATGAGAAAAAATGGTACAAAATAGCAACCCCAAAAGAAATAAATAAAGCACTACCATCTGCAAAGGTCTACCCCTAACCACTCAACACATGAGAGCTCCCAAACTGCAAACCAAGCCATAAACCTACAAAAGAAACATGCAAAAAGAAAGGTCCCCATCTGAATCTACATTAGAATAAGCTTCTGTCTCATTGTTTCCTTTAGAGGATTTAAAAATCCCCCCTCTGCTCCTCTTCATTCTCACCATATTCATTTGAAATTTTGTTGTCAATTTATTATTATAAAATATTGATGTTGGATCATCATATTTATAAATTAAATATCTCAATACTCTCCACATTCAAAGTATTTAAAATATCAATTAGTGGGATATTATCGCTATATTAGGCTTCTTTTATCCTTGTGACATTACACCTTATACAATGTGAACAAATATCCTGAATTAATCTTCCTATCATATGTTATACCTACAAAACTACTATCAATAAAACCAATTATATTAAAGTCATTGTTTCATGTCTTACTATTCTTGCTACATAGCTTAATATTTTCTTCTTCAATTTCTAATGTGAATCATGCAGTGACTTCATAAATATTATGATTAGAATAGCATCATACATGAAATATAGCCTTGTGGTTTTGAGGTATATTAAGAAAGTCCAATAAGTCTTTTTAACATTATTGGATCAAGATTAAAGTCCATGTCTTCTTTGCTAAGATTTTTTACTCTTGCAATTAGAGTTAGTGTTAGATTACAATCCAACATCCTTAATCTCCTAAAAAAATTCTTCACATTGTTAGATTGACAAAAATAAATCCATTTGATTCAAGAACTTCAATACCTAGACAATATCTCATCAATCTTAAATCTATTATTTCAATATTTTTTTATACCTAATTTGAACATATCTACACATAAATTTTAGTTTGAATTATAATGACATATTAACACAGTTAAAATTTGATATTTCTTTTTAATTTTTATGTATAATTTAGGCTTACCATTGCCTTTGTAAAATCTATTACTAATCAAGCATCAATAAATTTTACTATACCATACTTTTGGTGTTTGTTTGAGATTATAGAGAACTTTCTTCAATCTAAATACATTGTCTTCATTTTCATACATTTCATAGCACGGTGGTTCTTCCACATCCACTTATTCCTTTGGTAAAAAAATGAAAATGTTGATTGGACATCCATTTAATAAAATTCCCATTAATTTGTGATGTTGTAGCTAAAATCATTTTTACTATTAATGAAGAAGAAAATGGATACCTTTTTGGGATATCACACTTTTCCACTCAACCATTCACTAATGTCCTAGGAGTCACAATTGGATTGACTAACAACCTCACAAGGTGAGACAATTCTTAATTAGAAAGGACCTAGGAGGGGGTTCTTTAAGTTTTAAGGGTGCACCACCAAGCAAATGCTTGGAAAAGAGAAATGTTGGAAAACATAATGTGATATACCAAATGCAAGGTAAATGAAGACAAATGAACATTCAACTCATGAAATCAAGTAGTATAAGCCAAACAATGAGTGCAAATGATGAAATTAAGTTACACCAAGAAAGTGGACAAGAGACACAAACAAAATCTGAGATGGTCCTGAGAGTTTGACACCCAGACTGAGATATAATTCTTCTCAAATCTAGATTCAAAATACAAACACACAAGAGAGGGAAAACTTGTTGATTGTTAGTGAATGGGGGTTTTCCTTGGTCAAACCCCTTTTAGGTAATTAAACTATATGATGAAATGAATCATGAAACATGAAATATGTAAATGATATCACTTTGTATGATGTCTTGTGAAGCAAACCTATAATCTACCATGTGGCCATGAAGAATGTAGATCTTGGATCTTTGGATATGATGTGAACAATGGTTGCAAATAGATCTTCAATGCTACATCCACAATCTTGGCTCAACAACATGAATGGATGCACTAAACCCTTGACATGAAGCTTGAATCTTGACGATGGATTAAAATGCTTGATGAGATGCTCTTGAATGCTTGAATAGTTAAATGCTTTGATGCTAAGATTGCTTGTTATGAAAAATGGGTAGAGGAACCTTGTATTTATACTTATTCACGATTAATATCTCAAAATTACACCACAATAAGCTGACAAGTGAAGCCATTAATTAAAGGAGGCTAAATCCTACCCAAATTTGAAATTGGACCCCAAAAATAAGCCAAGGAGTACTAAGATGCCCTAGGTGGTGTATAGTCCCAAGGCTCAATTCTCGAGGCACAAACTCCAAAAAGGGACTTTTTTCAAGTGTTTTCAATATCAAGGTCCCAAGACCCATGGAGGACAAAGTTGCCTTAGGTGGAATTTTAGTCCCACTCCACAAATCAAGGACACACAGATAGAAACATTAAATGAACATTTGTTTTTTGAGGTTTGTTGGGATTTTCCATAAAAATATATAGTTTATTAGGCTTGTGGATGCAAAATAGGACCAATGAAGCCTTAAAGAAGCATAAATAAAGCAAGGGGGGAAACAAGTGTGAAAATGCAAGGGTGTGAATTTTACTACACTACATTTAGCCCCCACTTTAGTGAGAGGATGAACTTGCTTCAAACTCACACTAAAGTAAGCAACCATGCAATCAAGAGGGGTTCAATTGTATGAATACTAGTAAGATTAGATGATGATGATGATCAAGAGGGATGATCAAGTCCCAAGGTTGAGATCCTATGAAAAACCAACATAGGCACAAAGGAAAACACTTGTGGATGATATATGACGCCATAACTAGATTGCAAGCATACACCATCAAGGATAGAAAAGGAAAATAAAAATGAAAATTCCAGGGATCAAGCTTTGATTGGCCATCCAATGCGGTGGACTGGGTCTAGGCTATTTGTCCAAAAAAGAGGTTTACAAGTGGAACGCGTTGTCCACTATGCAAAAAAAACACACGCTCACAAGGGCTAGTGGGAGCTAGGTGTCCACTATGTGAGCCCTAGGAAGTCCATATCAAAGTCATACCCCAATGACTATGATAAAGAAAAAAGAAAAATGCACGCTCACAAGGGCTAGTGAAGCTAGTTGTTCACTAGGTGTGCCCCAATAGACCATATCAAAGCCATACTTCCATGACTTTAATAAGGTACAAAAATAAAAATGCAACAAGAAAGAGAGATGCTCAAAGGGATTTCGCTTAATTCATGCAAGATCTCTTCTTAGGGAAATTTTTTCCTAATGTCTCCAAGAGAGGACAAGTCAAAGAAATATCATGCTCTTAGAGGAAATCAAGCCCAATGACACCACCAAAAGAAAGGACGCATCACAAGAAGAAAGAAAATCACACAAGGAACATGAAAACAAATACAAATGAAAATAATCCAAAATAATGCCAATGCATGCCCCCACTTTAAAGAAATTTCTAACACCATGTTGTGAGCATTTACTTTAAAGTAGCAATGGATAAATGCTAACAATAAAGAGGACATGAGAGCTTATTCAAAAAGCCCTATGCCAAGTCATATGTTTCCGATAAGCTACGTAATGTTAAAGGGAATGCCCCAAAAAGATAGTATGTCACATGCGAGCCAACTTAAGGCATGTCATGCACATCCCGAGCTTGCTCTTACATATACATGAAAGGTGATAAACTAGCCAAAAGAGGCAATGACAGGGGACATATGAGGACAAAGCTAACTAACCCCTTGCCCCCACTTAGTGTAGGACAAGGGTGAGCCAAAATGATTGATGAGAAACATGCTAGAGTGAAAATCAATATGATTTAGATGAATTAGGTGCCCCCACATCAGGAAGAACACTAGAAACTCCTTAAGATGTTGATTTTTTCTACTCAAAGCCTTACATTCATTAGTAGAATGACCAAGAATTCTATGATATGCACAAAATGAAGTCTTGTAATAAAATTTATTTCATGTTCTTTGGGGGAGAGAGAATAGATGATCTTGGAGGAGTCTCATCAAGATACTCTCTTGATCAATAGAAGATGTTCCTTTATTCTATGACAGATATCTCTTGCTTGCTACAAGATGTCATACTTCCATAAGGCTCTTGAGATTGTGATATTTTGTGCTCTCCTTTACTGGAGGGTGTAAAATATAATGAATTCAAATCGTAAGTGTTTTGTGTGATGACATTTATATTAAGCGAGGATTTCTTTGTTTGTTTCATTTCCTACAAAGGATAACAATCAAGGCCACTAATGTCTATCAGTCTAGGATGCATC
>VDFB02171353.1:0-10920 GCA_007258455.2 Sequoia sempervirens | reverse complement strand
TGAAAAGTCACCTCCAATTCTATAAAAAGAAAGAGTTTGCTCCAGCATTGCTTATCCATTGTTTATGCTAATGTTATGCTGTCAAAATGATATTGTGAATTTGGCTTCGAGGAATGCTTACCTCCTAGCATTTGTCCAATTTCGTGTTTGAAAGATAACACCTAGTTGGTTTATTGCTGCTTCTCATTCAGACTAGCAGATTTGGGCTTCAAAGTGGAGAATTTTGGTGATGTTTTTTAGTTTTGTGTTGCTGGTATTTCTACAGCTGAAAGTGATTTTTGTTAGCAGCTTTTTGAGCAAATTTAATCTCGTTTTGGGTATTAATGCTTTGTGATTCTAGACCAAGGGCAACCCTTTCCACAGAAGATTGGAATTTAATTCAAAGTATTTTATTTTATCTTCCAAAATCGCCCCTTTGAGCAGGCCGTACCATTTCAAGAGGGCATTGAAGTTCGTGATAAATTATTAGTGGAGTTTTGATGCAATTTTGCCCTTGCATATTGGGTGCCTATCCTCCAGAGAGTCATTGCAATTCATTTCATTCCATTTGGAGGTATTTTGAAGTAGTTGTGAGCATTTCATTAATTTACAGTTTGCTGGTTATTATCATCAGACCTCTAGAAGTTCAGATTTTGGTTATGTTTCCAGCATTTGAGAGATAATTTATTGTGGTGATCATCTTCTATCAATTGTGTTTTGATTCTATTGTAAATCTCTTGTAATTTGCAGCTGTTATTTATATTGTAAGACTGTAAACAGTAGTTCTGTTTTAGTCATTTTAATTGCTGCATATTCTTGTATTTAATTTCATATTTGTAACCCCTGGATGGTTTACTGCTAGTGTGGAAAAAGAACATTCTAATCTTTCATTTATTACCCATTGGAAAGTGGAGAATTCCCACCGATGAGTGGATGCCTGCTGCAGCGGATGAATTGTTTAATTTGTAATCTTTCCCCCCGCTGAATAAGTGGAAGTGTGAAAATATTTCATGGCTGGTTCACTGCCTAGTTTCATTCAATTGTAACTTCTCTTTCAGTTATTGCTTAGTTTCTCCGCCATATGACAACACCTCTCCTTCATTGGGATTGAGTGTGCATTTTTGGCGTTGAGATCTTTTAAATTTGGATTTTTAATTTGGAGCTAACGCTAATTCAATTGGCGTAATGTTGGTTGTGTCATGAAAATTCCAAGGAAAAATTAAGGGGCATATTTCAAGATATCAGTTTAAGTGAGTTGGGAGGTGATTTATGTTATGTATTTCCCCGTTCCGTAAAGTATTGTTGTGTTTTAGGTGAATAAATTGGGGAACCCAATAAGCAGGTGAACTCTAATTCTTAGGTGTGTATGGAACTAAAGACATGACTTCATTACCTAACTAATTAGATATACTGGTCTATGAAACTTGAGATTCTTGGTTCTCCTATGCCGTAGGTATCCGACATGGTCACCAGACGGAGCCTAATGTTGTACCCAAAATAAATTTTTGGCATTTTGTATAAATTGAGCTAAATCTTGTTAAAATCCAGTCAAAAGTCTGTTTTAGGTCAAACCAAACATAAGAGCTTTGTGGGTTTCTATCAAAGAACATGTGCAAAATTCTGAAAAATAAAAAAATAGGGTTTTACACCCCTATTTTCAGGGAAACCCCCGAAAATAGGACCTTCCCAGAAATAATTGAAAATGATTTTGATAGGATTAAATGACTTCACAATCACATTGGTCAAGTCGGAATCATCAAAAGACATGTTTTACTTTGGTGGGTCTATTTCTATTTTTCAGGAACAAAGTTAGGAGCTCTACAACCATTAATGGCAGATTGGCCAGTACTAGGTGCTGAAAGCTAAGCTTCAAAAGCTTCAACAAAGAAACTATGGCGAAAATGCTTGAACGGATGCTCTGTGACGGAGGGGATTTTCAAAAATGAAAAATGCTGAAAATTGACTTAGTCTGGAGAATGCATGCCTTGCTACCAAGAGGAGGCTATACAGTCAAATGCCTTAGTCATTTTTCCAAAGACCCATACACGATGAACATGAGACATGAAGAAATGGAGATCTTCGATGGAGGAAATTTTTGAAACTAAAAAAGGTCAAAATTTGACTAACTTTGGAAATACTACGAAGGAGAAATTAGTGCACAAGGCAAAAAAGAGCCTTTTTCATTGAGGGGCGCCCTTGATTCTCAAGAGTCACATGCAACCTGATGAATCATCCAAGGCAGTCATCCTCAGCGTTCACCTGTTGGCTTGACAACGAAACAAACAACTAGATCATCTGATGAGTTGATCATAAGTAGTTGTTGACGAAGCGAAAAGAGGCAGTTAACGAAGTATCAGGAAACGACTGTTGAAAGTGAAGATCAAAGCGAAAAAGAGCCTTTTCCAAGGAAAGGCGCCCTTCTTTCTGGACCTCTAGATGCTTTCAGATGACTAAAGGCCTCCCATGACAATCTTCTTAGTCTAGGTAGGTCTCGACAACGCAACTGCAAGCATAGGCATTTGACGAAGCAATCAACGAATAATCAGGATCAAACCAGGGCACATTTCAGATAAAAATAACTAAGCAGAAGAGCAAAAGCGCCCTTTTCAATGAGGGGCGCCCTTGAATAAAGGGACCTGTTGTGACCTTTTCACACATCGCCCCATTTAGATGGGGACCCCCTAAATTTTTGCCCCGTTCCGGTCTTTTGGTTTGGTTTTTCTCTTCTCTCTCCCGCTTTGTCTCTTTTCCATGTCCGCCTTTCGAGGGTTGCGCCCGTCAGTGATTTAAGTGTGGAGGCCCGACCAAGTCTAAAATTAGGGTTTCATGAATTTAAGTCGATCAAAGGTGGGGTAAAGTGATAAAATTGAAAGGTGAACTTAACATTTGTTGTCGGTGTGCTTCAATGGGAGCTCTGATGATATACTTACTAGTTTTAGTAAGTATGAAATTCGAGCAATCTGTCGACTATTTTGAGAATCATGATCACACAACATTGGGCATATCGGACTATTCGTTACCATTTGGTAACGGACAACTTACTATTTTTAAGCGTCCGGCCCGGCAAATTTTAGAGAGTCGAATCACGCGAGTTTTTTTCTTTGCATGTACGGATATTCCTTACGGGTTTCAAGACCTTGATGATGTAACATGCAAGGCAGTACTTTCAGGATTCAGCCTTCCGAGGCTATTTTTAGAGTTTGCATGTCGAAGTTTCTTTTGCATGTCAGGTGATTCTTGATGGGTTTTTCAAGAGCTTCGCGATGGTGTGACATGCAAACGGAGATTCCCACTTAGTAAGGAACTTGCTATTTTTAGCAGGTGTGTCTAGGTAGCCTCGGCTGATTGATTCACTGGTGATGTGATTGCCACCTTGAGACAAACAGAGATCATTTGATACGCATGCAAAGCGAATTACGGTTTCCAACTTCGGAGCCTAAAAATAGGCGTAAAAAGTCAAAATTTTCAAAATTCGGTGTAAACCACCGCGATCAGCGTTCTTCAAGCTATCTGCTGGTGAAATTTCAAGTCAATCGGAGCACTTACTATTTATAGTAAGTCAATTTGGAAACTGGCCAAAAATAGTAAAATGATTGCATGCATCAGTGCCAGCCAGCAAGTCACGTGGTGAGGAGCGCCTCATCCAATTTTCGACTCGATCGGAGCTTGGGAGCTATAAAAAACATGAGCTTACTATTTATAGTAAGCCACCTTCAGAAACAGGCTAAAAATAGCAGGTCAGCTAAAAATGGCAGTGTTGACAGGACAACAAGGTTATGAGGATGCAGTGCGCAAAATTTCAAGCCGTTCCGAGCTTCAGAGGTGCAAATTCAGAGAACTTACTATAAATAGCAGGGCACGTATACTGGCAGGGAACGAGAAAATTTACCTAAGTCTGAAGTTTCATCCAGTTGCTATGGCAAAATGCGCCCAGCTAGTAAGGAGGCATAAAAAAATTCTAAGTATGGCGTTCATCCTGCTCAGGGGTCCAAATGCGCCCAAGGCACAAGAAGTCAAAGGAAGTCAACAATCTTTGTCCTGCTCAGGGGTCCAAATGCGCCCAAAAGAAGAAGGAAAGCTCAGAAAAGTTGAAAAATTTTCTAAGTAAAGGAAATCCACCTCACCCCTCTAAATGCGCCCAAGATACAAGTTCATCCTTCACAGAGGGTGAAATGCGCCCAAAGGCAAAATGGTCAAAGAAAAGTCAAACATTTTAATCCCCCTCATGCATGAAAATGCGCCCAAGCTCATCCTGTAGCATAGGCAAAATGCGCACAAAAGCAAGGAGGGAGTCAACGAAGTCAAAGTTTTTATCCTTCATCACATGCAAAATGCGCCCAGCTTGCAAACTCGTCCTCCTCACCCTCCTAAATGCGCCCAAACTTGTGCATGTCAAGACAAAAGGGCGAAGTTGAAGAGTCATCCAGTTGATAGGTTCAAATGCGCCCATGTTTGGATAGTAAATGGTGAATAAGGGTGGTAATTGGAATGAAAATTTCGCCAAGGCGTGGTAAATTCAAGGTGAAAGCTAGGCGTTATCCCCCGTCATGTATAGAATGCGCCCAAGGTGGTGGGCCTTAGAGAAAATTGCTAGGCGTGTGTGTTGGGCGCCTAAAGCCTAAAGGTGTGTGGCGTGATTTTTTTTTCCTCAAGAATGCTATATGCGCCTAGGGAGATGGGAGTTATAAGGTGAGATGGAAATATTGCTAAGGCGTGGTGTGTGTTGAAAAATGTTTGAAGGGAGTTATAAGGTGTTAAAGTATTTTCTAAGGTGGTGAAGGCAAAGTGGCTAAGGCGTAATTTTAAAATCCTCCCAAGTATGTTAGGCGCTTAAGGTGATTTTAAAATATCTTTAAGGCGTTGAAATATTTGAAGATAGTGGAAATAAAATGAAGTGTGCTAGGCGCCTCAAGTAGAAAAATAAAATATTTTCTAAGTGTTGGAGAATTTGCCTAGGCGTTGGAGTTTTTTTTAAGATGTGAAGTGTTTGCGAGTGGCAAGTGAAGATAAAGTATGCAAGGCGCCTTTGTGAATATTTTTTTTTTTTTTTCAAGTGAAGATGATACTTCTCTCGCTGGCAGATGATCAAATTGTTTTCTAAGGGAAATTTTTCAAGAAATGCAAGAGGTGATTTAGAATATTTCTAAGGCAAATTATTTTCTTCTTGAAAATACGCCTAGAGCCTCAGGGTGGTGAAATTTCTCCACGGGGCACAAGCAACTTTCCTTAGAGATGCAGTCAGGAATGCAAGATGAATTCAAAGTTTTCCAAATTGGAGCAACGCAGGATGATCACAGGCGAAGAATGAGTTTAAAATGATGAAAATAATATTTTTCTAAGGTTCAAAATTGAAAAATTAAATGAACCCGTTCATTGGGTACCCATGAATTCGAGACATTTTGACGAAAATTTCCTTCTGGGTACTGGACGTTCGTGATGAATGATGGATTTCCAAGTCTTCCGCACTTTGCCGACACTCTTTCAGTGAGGAATTTAATCAGTGCTCAAATTGTGAATTTTCCTAAGGGAGAATTTTAAATTTTCTAAGGCAAAAATGAATAAAATGTGTATTCAAAGTGAATTTTCTTCGAACGATGAATCTGAAGTGAGTTGCCTAGATAATTTTGTTTGAATTCTTCAAGGACGAATTTTCCAGAGCAGGAGGAGTTGAATTCGATTTCCAGTGACAGAGCTCCGACTGGTGGATTCAAAAGGATGAATTAAATTAAATTTTCAAAAACAAATTCAAAAACGCCAGTCAAAGTCAAGTTTCTAGAAGAATAAGATTCCCGACGACTGGAGACAAGTGTCAGAAACACCAGAGAGGGAAAATTCGAATTCTTGAAGTGGAGTAGTGGAGTTTAATGAAACTGGCTAAAATTAACTTCTTCTAGAATTCGAGTTTTAGCTATAAAATGGAGAAGTTTTTCACTTGTTTTCACAGCTGAGGAAGTCGAATTTGCTCTGAGAGTGAAGTGTTGCAATGAATTGTTGCTGGAAAAGTTTGAAATCTGAATGTTGCTGAGTTGAGAAAAGGACGCCTTGAGTTGCTGGAGAGCTTGAAGGAATTCGAATTTTGCTGAGGAATAGAGTTTGTTGAAGAGGCGCACTTGAAAGTTAATCAAATTTGCAGCTAGAGGACGCCTTGAGTTGCTGAGGATTGGCATAGCTGAAGTAGAAGAGGTACGCCTTTGCTGATTGAGAAGTATTTGCTGAAGATTGAAGTTGCTTGTGAGAGGTACGACTTTGCTAGTGTTGAGGCTGAAGTCTGATTTGTTGAGAAAGTTGAAGTTGCCAGTTGAAAGGGAGGATGCCTTGTAGTGAGTCGAATCGCTGAGAACTTAAAAGGCATGAACTTGCTAGTTTGCTGTTTGCTGATTGCTGATATAAAGTTACGAAGTTCAAATTGCTGATTGAGGATAGTGAAGTGAAGCCATCAAAGTCTACCTAGAAATCTGTTCTAAGTGTTGGAATTCAAGAAAAGAAGCTGAGGTTTGCAAACACGAAAGTTATTGCAGCTTCTAAAGTCAACTGCAGCCCCTATACAATGCCTTATTTTATTAAATTTAATTGCTGATGAATGTTTGTTATGTTGCAGATGGCTGAAGCGAGGACAACCGGAAAGGACAATGGTGCCTCAAGACAAGCTGTGATCAAGAAGCTCAGCAAAACATTCATGCTAGAGTCGAAATTCATTTCAAAGCTGGGCAAGTTGACGGATACTAACCTGGGCTCTGTCAGCCTGGAGACCTTCAAGAATAGGCTGTTTGGAATTGGAAGTCATCGGGTTTCGGTCACTTCACACAACATCGTCCGAAGTGGACTATATGCAGCTGCTGGTTTTCCGCCAGCCATTCAGTGCTCAGAGCTGATAATGGAGTGCGCCAACTGCTACGAGAAGGAACACCGGTCGATCATGTCACCTGATGGCCAAGTACTCGCCAATCTTACTCCGGCGGCCATTGGTGAAGCTTTTGGGATCCCGGTGCACAGGAACATGATTTACAAATCCAGGGAGCGAGCGGAGCGGATGTACGCTTTAGCTTTCGAGAGATGCATGGATACAATTAACACCCACTGGATGAGCACTCCTAAGCCATCTCGTGCGAAGTTGCCAAAACAGATCATAGCGGAGGACCTGAAACAAGAATACTGTGATCTCATCATGATGCTGAGCAGGGTTGGTGGTTGCCCACAGTCCTACATTTTTGAGCCTTGGATGTTTTATTACATCAACCTGGTGCTAGAAGGCAAAGATTATGTCAATTGGGCTGAGATGATAAGCGACAATATACATGAGCAGCTCCTGAGCTTGAGGAGGACTAAAACGTTTTACATGAGCTCCTATCTCATTTATATGTTGGCACGGATGACGAGGTACAGGGGGATTTCATATAAAGAACCTGTGGGATGCGGCTCTCATCAGTTCAAAATCCATGAGGCGTGTACACAGTTGCACCTGTCGAGCACAACCCACTACAAACGTGTCAACGATTCATTCACTATGTACATCACAAGGCTGCTTCAGGAGCGGTTACATCACAGAATCTCTAGAGATGCCCAGGAGCTAATTGAAAGGTATGGGTGCTGGTTTATACAGTTTCCGAGATTTTCATATATTAGGCTGCAAGGTTTTTCCTCATACCCATATAGGCTGCCTAAATACCCGACAGATAAAATATTGATGCTAGAGATATCCAGACAGTTGCTAGCCTTTGACAAAATTCAAAAGAAGAAAAAGAAAGGAGGGATAGAATTTCCAATTGTAATGGGCAACTCGGATGAGGTGTGTCCTTCGATACAGGCAGCTAGAGAAGCTGAAAGTGAGCTTCAGTTTTATCACTTCTCATATCACACAAGTCGACAACACTATGACCCGCATCATAACATCAAGTGGGTGTTGTCAGAGGAATTCAAGCATAAGGCCACCATAGAAGATTACTGAGCTGATGCAGTTGATGAAATTGAAGTAAGGAAAAGAATGTTCTCTCAGTCGCCGATTACTCTGATCAGGGAGTGTGAGGTTGTGCCAGTTCCGGACCAGGTGAACGAGGATATGGATGTTGTACATCCCGATTATGCAGCAGTTCGAGATACTCCACTTCCACCTATAGATTGGTCAGAGCCCGAGGTTGCAGATTTGGATACTCTCTCTATCCCAGTTATGACATTCACCAGAGCCTGGGTTGATAGACGAGTAAACAGATTGAAGAGTAGGTCAATTGCCTTGACTTACAATATGATGGGAGATCACAGGATGCCCACCACTGGCAGAAAGAAACAGATCACACAAGGTCCAGAGTCCAGGAAGAAGGAAATAGTTCAGCCAGAACCTCCACGGATTACAGTTGCAACACCCTTGGAGACACGTTCTCCAAGCATACAGGAGGTGTCTTTGTTTGTACGTCGAGGAGGATTCTGCGGTGAATTAGATGCAGGTAGTGCAGGGATGATATTCAACCTCCCGCGGAGAGTCGATTAGCGAGTACTTAGCATTACTGTTAGGGGTTGGTCGGACAGTGGGGACTATTCTTGACCCTCGGTTTACCGAAGAGGTTAAAGGGAGGCCATAGGCATTGGTGATGATGATGATATAGTGTCGAGGCGATACTCGGCCACTTGAGGGCGTGAGCCTCGCCCGAGAATGATAGAAGTTGAAGTTAGAGGGGTAGAGCCACAGGGAGCAGCAGCCGCCGTCTCTGATATGATGTACCCGATTGGCTTAGAGATAGAATGAGAAGAAGCCCTAGTGAGGAGATTGATCCAGCGGTTGAGATGGAGGAGTTTTTAAACAGGATCAGTGCACCTCCACCGAAGAAGGCAAGGAAATTTTCGAGGATTTCCACTGAGGAGGATGGCTCTCGTACCCTTCACGTAGCTGTCCCACGAGTTGAGTGTGACCGGAATGAAGCAGTTCCTGAGAATTATGTGGTCACGACTCTGGACTTGGGACGCCCTACTGGTGCACAGATTGTTGAGGAGTGTGATAACTCCTTCGTTGCCCTCAAGGATAGGTTATTCAAGAAGGAAGGAAAATATAAGTTGAAACGAGAACACAAGGCGTTAATTGGATATGTTCAGCAGTTGTCTCGTTCTCGAGGGCAAGATGTACCAGTGATAGAGCCTCCGGCAGATATTCCTAGAGAGTCGATCAGCGGCTTGGTAGAGTTGGGGAGGATGGCACAAGAAGCAGATAAATGGGTCACAGGAGTTCGTATTGAGACAGAGAAATTTATGGAGGACCTTGCTTCTGCCTTTCAGCAGGCCTCTACTATTTTGACATGGATGGATGCGGTGGATCATGCTTGGGGCGATGCCTCTATCTATCAGAGTAAGGTGATCCAGCGCCTTGAGGTATTGAGGCATGTGCCATTGCAGTTGCTGATTGATGGGGGTGTCATTCAGGCGAATGACCGATATGACTTCTCTAGATGGTATTCTTCGGCTATCACAGGGCGTGGTTTCTTCGATGCGGCACAGGCAGATTCAGCCAGAGTACATAAGGCTATGGCCAACATTATAGATGGAGTTCAGAATACCTTTGAGGCTATATTGCTAAATTTGAATCGAATGAAATTTAATTTTGATAATTTGAGAGGTTCGTGCCTTTCTTCGCGAGATGTTAAGACCTTTATGCAAGGGATGATTTGAGAATCTTTGCTGCTTTCACCACTTTGATCGGAACAGGGACTCTTAAAATTTGCCCGGAAATCTTGCACAAGGCACGAGCATTCAGTCACGGTGTTAGAGTTTCAGTTAGATTGTGTTCCACCTATTTCAGTTCATGAGGTTGAGGCCGTACTTGGCAGATTTGTTGAGTTGGCAGTCAGAGAGAAGGCCAATGGGAACACACTACTGGATGAGGATCTTCTAGAAGATTGAATATGGAGCATTTATTACCTTTTACTATTTATGGGAGTGAGTGGGAATCTTTGATTCATTTAATGTACCACTCCCTATTCTGGCAGTTTTTAGGGTTAGGGCTGAGGTGGCACAATTCTGGCCACTCTATTAATTGTAACCCTAGCCGTCTTTTGGGACTTGGCTAGCTATAAAAGGGGGAGTCCCCATCATTTGTAAGACATTAGATTAGACATTGGAATAGTAGACAGTAGACGTTGAGAGAGCATTAGCATTAGAGCTAGATAGTGTAGCATTGTAGAGCATTTTTGCATAATTTGGAGAAGAAAGAAAGTTTTCCCTTTGAAAACTTTTGGGAGATTGTTGTGTAACACTTTTCTTGATAATAGATCTTTTCATTGATGATGGAATTCGTCTTGTCATGAATTGCTAGCAAGGTCTCTTCTTCCTTTCGTATCCAAGTAGCTTAATTTCATGCAAGTAGCTTACTTTGGTGTGTGGTGTTTTATTGAGATAGCTTCGCTTAATTCCATACCACTAGCGGTTTGTTGATGACAAGTTCGCCTTGTGTGGTCGACTGGAGATTATTTTGTGTTTAACTTCAATTGTGATTTATATGCTTATATGCGTCGTTGTGATGGTGTATGCATGTTAAGTCATAATTTGAACATCTTTTGCTACTTCCCTTGAAGATTGCACCGATTTTACTGAGGCTGTCCGACGTGAGGCTAGGTGAAATCTGGTTGAAGTCTATTGAAACGAAGCCCCACATATCCTGCATTTAGAATAGAATATAAGTTTCTTAGGCCTTATACCCTTTTACTTTCCGCACATTTCTGATTAGCTTTAGGAGAATAAGTTAAATTGCCAAATCCCACGCACAAAATCCCCTTCAAAATCATACCAACTGCTAACTGCAAGAAGTCTGAACAATTGGGTAAGTCCCCTCGTAAGAACACAGCAAATACACATCAACCGAACTGGGTCTATTCGCATTAAAGGAACCTTGGAGTTGAATGTGCGAACTTTCTCGCAATCTTAGCGCACGGAATACTTTGATCAAGAGAGAATGGAATAGCC
>VDFB02171352.1:0-24925 GCA_007258455.2 Sequoia sempervirens | reverse complement strand
ACCTTGCTTCTCCCTACCCCTCCTGGTGCACCACCCGCTTCTCAGGCTATGGTCACCTCATCTCCACCGGCCATGGACATCTCTGTCCATCTCGCCCCTTCGCCCACAGTTGGGCCAGTGATCGTTAGTGACTCCTCTTCTGGCATGACCACTTCCCCTTCCTCTTCTACTACCATGTCACCTATTACATCCCTCCCTCTAGCTACAATTACATCACCCATTCCCGTCGCCACCATGCCTGAGGCCCTCACTAGACATATGCAGAACCTTCCCCCTGAGCTCTCACAAATACTGATGAATCCAACTCTCCAAGCGGCCCTTGCCCAAGTCCTCGCGACGGCTCAGCCTTCACAACCGCCAACAGGGCTGCTAGCCATGGAGGCTACAATGCAAATCTCAGAGAAGTTCGAGGAGCAGGAACGGGAAGCTTCGAAGCCCATAGACGAGGAGGCTAATGATTATTACGAGCACCCCGAGTACGAACACAGGACCATCGACAAGGTGGCCTATGAGGAAGAAGAGACAGGCTCTTCTGAGAGCGGAGATGAAGAGGATGGCTCAGGTACCAAGGAGGTCATCCAAATATTTGATAAGGACCTTAAGGAGGAGTCGGCGCAACAGTTAAAGAGCGTTGAGGAGGAGGTTGAGGGGTCACCACATGATGAAAAGGGGCAGTCGCTAGAATAGCAACAAATAAAAGATATCACCGAGGCCGAAACCCATGCTATCAAGAGCCCCGAGGCTGAGGCTGCGGAAGAGAAGAAAGAGGAGGAGACAGTGAAGGGAGACAGCCCCACCCGACTATTATCTACCAGGCTGCCCGTCAAACGCCTCGTGTTTAATCGTGACTCTGAGAAAGAGGAGGACACTACTAAAGAGAAGGAGGAACCCCGAAAGGAAAAGGAGGTAGAAGTCTTGCCTATAACAAAAAAGGGTGAGGGTAGCCATGATGCACCCAAGGACTAATCCGCCATGACCGATTGGTTGGAGAAACAGTTGGAGGAGACTACTCCTGTTCTGAAAGACCCAAGGGCAAGATTGGAGGCCATCTTGGCTCGATCCCTGACAACAACGAAGAAGGAGAAGAAGCCTAAGGTCTATTCCAAGATAACGATGGACGCTTCTGGCTCCCGAGTAGCGCAAGTTGCAACGCCTATAGTTGGCTAAGCAGGGGTGAGTTACAGCATCTCCACCGTTAATTTGGGGATAGCAACTAGGGAACAAAATGTTGAACATCTGGAAGAATCGGTGGCCACAGTGGTACACCTGATCAAGCAGGACAAGATCACCAAAGATGAGCTCAAGGCGCAGGTTGCTGCCCTAACTGATTACATCCAGCAATGGTCCTCGGTGGATCACCTGCCCACCACCTCCACAGCCACACCATAGTTACTCTCCAAGGAACAGATAGATAAACTGGAGAGGAGGAAGAAATTGGAAAAGACCACTGAGGATTGGTTCCAATAGGTCGTAAGTGTCAGAAATGAGGGGATCAACAGGGTTGTGCAGATAGCCAATAAGTTCTTGGACCTGACCCAATCCCTGGAAAGCACGAGGAAGCTCTGCACCAATTTCCCTATGATTTATGACTCTGCCTTCCCAAGGGTTGAAGCCATCCTCCAGATGCCTGAGAGCACATGGGAAGAGAAGCTAGAACTAAAGAAAGAAGATCATTGGCTGGTAGATGTATGGCACAGAGACCTCGACAACCGAAGGGACAGGCTAGAGCAAATCCTGGGTAGGGTGGATCCAGATGTTGCATGGATCAAGGAAATCGGCAGAATGCACCGAGTATCTCAAGCTAATAACGGGCTATGATATGCCCATGGTGCAAATGGATGCCGAGAAGGTGAAGTCATACTTCCAGGAGAGGATGAAGGACGGGACAGCCGGAGAAATCACCATGGAATTCTTAAGTTTTGCTGCATGCGCCTTCGATCGATCAGAGCTATTTCAGAGACCAAGGCTCGAAGTATGACGAGGATTGGAAAGGCTGGAAGAGAACACCAAAGAATGGAGCTACCAAGCCTTAAGATGCGAGATCCTCGAGATAGACAAGCTCCAAGGTCATCCTCAAGTATATAGAGCACGCAGCTTCTGAGAAGCAAGAGGACAGCCCAGCCAAAGAAGAAGATCTCCCTAAAGGAGTAGCTACAGCCAAGAAAACAACAATTAGCTACAGGACGAAAGAGCAATAGTGTCATCCACTAGATGACGAAATAGGGAAGGGACAAAGAATGTTTTTAAATTGTAAATCTATTTGGGGGTAGGTGAAACCCTATTTTGTAATTTTGTAATGAATCTTGGCCATTCATTTAACTTTTGGAAAACTATAAATAGAGCACTCCCCTCATTTGCAAAAGTGAGAGTTGAGTTGTTGTAAAGGCATGCTGCAGAAATTTATAAGAAATATCATTGACTTGGTGTATTTCCTTGATTTCTCTCTTGTCATTTGATTCATTCTCCAATGTTAGATGTTTAGCTTAGATTTCATGGCTGTTTAGTTGGCTGTTTGCTGTATTTAGTTGAATCTTAGGAATGTTGTGTGGTGTTTATGAAAATTCCTGCTTTGTTGATGATCCCTTAGTCCATACTTTTTGCTGTTTGCTGAAGGTAGATAGCTGTGCAAAGTTAGCCTGGACTTGATTTGAAGCTGCCCCAAACATTATCTTTAATTCATGCATGTATATGGTGGATGAAGGATGAAATATCTGCAGCCCTTAGAAGATAGCACAATTTCCATGATACTGTGAAATCCCTGGTTAAGTGGGATATTGTTTGAAGGATTGTCCATTGCAGGAACTCCATTGTCACTGTTCGCAGTGAGCTTCAGACTTAGGAACTTCTCCTTCCCTTCGCCCTTTTTCACTTTTTTTAGAAACTGAACAATACCAAGGTTCATTGCACATTGTAAAGCCAAATCTAACAACTAGATGGAGTTCAAGATTGCTGTTTGAACCTGCAGCCAGCATATAATTGCCTTTATCCTAAGAACTCCTTTTCGAAGATCCAACTTCATGCTTTATGTCCACACTTTGTATTCTATGTAAGACCGCCTTGTGATTCTAGCAAATCACATCAAACTATTGAGGTATCTAAGCACTGTCATGACCTGACATCCGAGAGACCTTGGGATAGTGTTCTGCAATCCAATTGTGGGAGATTGTCTTTCAAGAGAGGTAGTGCACTCCACGACCGCCTGTTGGAGAAGTGCATAAAAACACCATCAACATCACCCTACATTGTTTTTGATAAAGGAAAAAATATATTTTGAAGGGACCCGAAACCATTTAACAAAAAGAGCAAGGCTGTAGAAAAGACAACATGCAGCCAGCGAAAAGACCAGCTCCAAAACAAGACCATTCAAGATTTACATTTTACACTTTTCTTGTGAGAGCAGAGAATCAAGTCGAAAGAAGGCTTAGAGGATTTATCTTTTTTTCCCTTAACTGAAATCCAACCTTCTTCCGCTTGCACCGCCTTACCATGCCAAACTAGCTCACTACTTTCATGAAGATGAAAGCCAACAACCAAATTATTTGGAGTTTCATCTTGATTCCTTTGCACAGATAAATACTTTTCTAAAGAGCCACCAGAAAGGGAAGCCGATGCACTTTCACCTGAAATGGTAGTCTTTGACTCAATAGGGGTTGCCCTAGCGATCCTGCCATTTGAGACCGGAGGGGGCGTCCCAAGACCTAGTGATTCAAAAGTAACCACCTCTGAAAAAATATTATTCTGATTAGCTTTCTTCTCAACCGTATAATGCTGTTGAGAAGCACCTTTCCACCAAGTAGTTGTCTTTGCTTTTTTCTCCAATCCGCAATGTGCAGTAGCATGTCCAGTATTGAAGCATCGTCTACACCGGAAGGGTATCCCTTCATATCCAAAGATTGGACCCAAGAACCTTTAGAAGATTTAAGGGTATCTCATTTGTCACCCTACAATGTTGAAGGAGAGCTTTGCGGTGATTTGGCAAAGGTGTGAGAAGATTTAGGAGGTGAATCTATCAAGTATTTTTGAATTATTGTGAAAACCTTTTTAGTATTCATTTCATAGAAAAAGAAAATTGGGGAAAATCAAGGGAATTGTAAACTTGGATGAATACAACAGTGATAAAATTAGGAATGTAAGGGATTCATTGACTAGAAATGAATTGGAAAGGCTTGGCGGAAAGAAGCATAAAAATATTGATATTTGGAGTGAATTCCCATTCTTTGGGAATGCGGAAATTATCAAATTCATCCTGAACCATTTGAATGGTGATGTTATAACTTTGGATAAATCCTATTGCATATCGAAGGAGGTAATGAAGAATTTAACAGGGTTGTGCGATTTTGAAGAGGTGCTGAAGAAAAAGTTGATTTAGAATATAGAAGTTCAAACCCTAACCGGTGTAACTGGTGATCAATGAGCCTTGGTGATTTCAACAATTAATGATCCAATTACATGGTATATTGCACATGGAATTTCCTATAAAATCTTCTTCAGGAACAGAGAAGGATCCACTTCGGCAGGCACAATCTATATCTCACACAAGATGATTATAGAAGATGAATATTTTGACTTTTGTGGCTTACTGAAAGACCAGTTGATGGAGAATGTTCAATTGACAAAGGAAATAGGTTATGCGTTCAGATTTGGAACTCTAGTTATATGCGCAATAATGTATTTTCTAAAATGCTTGCCTCAGATCAACAATGTAGTGTGGAAGGAAGATGAACCAGTATGTAAGCAAATTTATAGATACTGCAATACTCTGAATGTTTGTGATATTGAATATGAAAAATCCTTTAATGAGTTACTGAAGAGGTTTGATGAAGTTGGAATTTCCCCTCCGGTGGGAACTCTAGAGGTTGGATCCTCTTCCAGAAAAGTAGAAAGGAAGCTGAAAACAACTAAAAAGTCTATTGAAGACTCTCCTCTGATACCTGTAGTGTCTAAAGCTAAGAAGAAAGGGAGAGAAATGGTGGTGTTAGAAGTATCTGATGAAGATTCAGAAGTTTACAGTTCTATGGATGAACTGGAACCAATCAAACCGATTGCAACTACAGATGATAAGCTAGGAGAAGGAGACTTAAGCAAATGAATGATACTGATGATGATTTAAGAAGATAATGGGATGAACAAGATTGCAGATTTATGGTTAGAAAAACCTTCTTTTGAGAAAGACCTGATTGAGAACACCTTGGGAGCATACTTCAAGTATAACAATGTTGATGAAGACAGTCTACAAAATCTACTTCCTGATGAAATTATTTTGTGCATAAAGGAAGCAATGGCTTCTAATTCTCAAGACATAGAAGAAGATGAGATAATTATTCACTTGAAGGAACAATTTAGATTATCTCTTGATAAACTAAAGAAGAAGATGAACGAGCTAAAACAGTGCATTAATGAAGCAAAATCTATCTACAATTACTATCTTAAGTGGCCCCATGCAGTCGGGAAATACAAGGAAAAGTTGGATCAGATTGAGACAGAGTTGAATCAAATCGGCTAGAACTTCATTATGTAGTAGGACTTGGATGGTGCAGTAAGAAAAATAATTCAAGATTTACAGTCTAAACATTCAAAAGTGAAATTCAGCAAAGACAAGATTGTGGATGCCTTTTGGAAGGTGAAGGATCTGACAAAAGGTAGGTTGGAATAGTTGATTGAAGTTTTAAAGAAAGAAGAAAAGCTAGCAGAAGAAATAACAATTCCTGAATCTTTGGTGAATATTTTCAATCAGACATCAGCGAATAACAACATAATTATCATCAATGGGATTAAAATTGGTGCATGGAAGAAATTCCTTCTCGTGTTGAAGGAGAAATACAAGGTAATTTTTTGATTATGGTGACAATTTTTGAAATTTTTGGGTAAAATTTTTGGAGAATGAGTATTGAAATATTTTTGGGGAGATAGAAATGTTTTTTTTGGTTATACTTCAAAGGGGGAGTTAAGTTGAAAATCGCGAGGAGATTGAAAGAATATTTTTGTCAATGATGTCAAAGGGGGAGAGAATGTTGTGAAAAATGAAAGAGGAGAGAAGGATATGATTTTGATTTTGAAAAACTAAGGGGGAGAGAGTGATGAGAAAACTATATTTTGAAATTTTTCTCATTTTTCACCAAGTGTTTCCATCAATGCAAAAGGGGGAGATTGTTGGCATATGGCTTGAGGAGATTGTGTATGACTTCTAGTGTTTTCATTGATGGCAACCTAAGTCATTCATGAGGTCCGCAGTTTTGGATTTGTTCAGTCCGACAAGGAAAGTGAAGATTAATGCTTTACCGAACTAACAAATAAGGAACAAGGGATCCGATCAGTTTATTGATCTATATGTTTCAATGGATGTTTTTTTTGCATTGTGGATTATGGAGGAAGTGATTTGGCATTCTTTTCATCATGTTCAACAACTTTAGTGATGTTGCACTACTCTATGTTCAAATTAAGTGATCCGAAAAAAATATTTTTTTCTGTTTATTTTTTTCTTGAAGGCCGACTTGTGTGTATACTGTGATGCGGATATATGTGGATGTATGAAATATAATTATTTTGGTTCAAAGATTATGTTTGGGTCCCAACTAAGTCTTAGCCGACTTTTGGGAGGTGCACATTAAATATTGTATGTACTTGAGCCGACTGTTGGAGGATGTTTTCATTATTTTGTTCAAGCCGACATATGGATGAAATTTGTAAGTAGCGGATATATATGTGTGTATCATTTGGAGTGCATGTGGATAGTTTGTGTGTCTAGATGAATTTGAATTGTGCGAACATCAAAAAATTAATTACGCTTTGATGTATGGTCTATGTGTGAATGTAGGAAGAGCAGAGCAGAGTAGAAAAGAGCAGAGCAAAAGAGGTGCATAAAAGTGCGAATTTGACAGGAGGTCAGAATATGATCAATGAAATTTAATGGAACTATAATCAGGCTTTGAAGAAGCTATATTCTTAATTCATCTTTTTACTTTAATCAAAACATTTTGTAAGGTAGTGAGCCTTCTTTTCTTTGAGCAGTGAGCTCTAGGCAGTGAGCCTGAATGCATGTGCATTCATTTTTGTTTATCATTATACTTTTAACAGGGTATAATTGTGGACTAACATCCACCGTGGTTTTTCCTCTAACAGGGTTTCCACGCAAAAATATTGGTGTTATGGTGTAATGTGTACTCTCCCTTATGGTTGCATGTTTATTTGTGCTTATGTGATATGAACGATTTCAGATCTGATTTGTAATTTAAAGTTTATGTTGAACACTGATTCACCCCCCCTCTTAGTGTTCCTTGATTCCAACAAAATGATCCTATCAACCAATGTTAGAGTTTCACTGGTCGACTCCTGAGGTCTGATATGAAATTGAATGTTGAAAAAATATTTGATTGAAAAATATTAGAATGATAATACTAGGGTATCATCTAATGCTAGAGATGTTTTAAAATTAAGGTTGGGGTCCAAAGTTCGTGATCCTCACCCAAAACACCTATTAGATACAACACAAACTGAATTTTATAGAAAATTTTGTGGTGATTTAGTGTTACTTGGTAATATTAAAATAAGTCAAAGATCTTTTGAAAAATGTAAACACTTGTATGTAAAAATTAATAAGCAACAAATATCTTGTTGTTGTAAAACACATGTTCAATTTCGTTATTTTTATGATGTTTTTTGATATATACGTTGTACCTTGCATACTAACATGATTATATAGGAATATGGTATTAATATGCCACCTGAAGCAATAAGGGAGTTTATATCATGTTTTTTTTTGTAAAAGATCTAATGGTAAATTGTTTTATTTAAGTTCTTGTATTTTTGGACAATGCATTAGCTGTGGAAATCTTTCATTCTTAAGAATTTGTATGCATGAAAGTGTTGATAATGATTTTGGATGACAATTAGTAGATGTTAAAATATTTAAGAATGATGACTATTCTTTAAAAGATGGAAAAATAGGAAAGTGTTGTGATTTAGTTACAAAAAAAGTTAGTGTACATGCATTCATGAGTGAATTTAAGAATAATATTGTACCTAAATATGTCATGCACTCTAAACATGCTCGATGGCTTGATGGCCAATTTCACGCATGTAGAAACACATTTCCAATTGGTACTATACTTTCAGTGGTTGATTTTGCGGAAAATTATACTCTAGCTCCGCAAGAGGAAATTCAATCACAGTATTATAATTTAGTGCAAGTAGCTATGTTTGTCCATAATGTTTATAGACATGCATATGATAGCACTGAGGATGATAGAAAAGTTTTGAGGGAGTATCATTTTTATTTGAGTGACAACCGGTTACACTTGTCAGAGTTTGTTCAATACTGTTTCAATATATTTTATAGAAATTTAAGAGAAAGAGGAATCCAAATGACAGGACACCTCATATGGTTAGATGGTCAGATAATTGTATGAGGTAGTTCAAGAATGCTCGAGTTTTCTATTGGTTAAGTAGGGTTCAAAGGAACTTAAAGTCCAACATATATGGACTTTTTTTGAAGCTAGGCATGGTAAAGGAGAACATGATGGAGTTGGTGCGTGTGTCAAAAGAATTCTTGCTAGAGAACAATTAAAATTTGAGGATGCAATAAAATTTAAAGATGCACATGGGATTGCAGATTGGTGCAATACAAGATTATCTACACCTGGTTCAAGTAAGTACTCTATAGTTCATCGATTCTTTTGGTTGGTTGAAGAAGAGAACATTGTACCTAGAGTTGACTGTGAGACAATCAGTGGATCTACTAAATCACATTCATTTAGGAGTTCAACAACAAGCACATGGGCTATCTAGACAAGGGAGCTTGCATGTTTTTTCCATTTTTGTATCTCAGGAGATTGGGAAGCATGTGAAAATACATAATGGGTTGAACAATGGGAGTAAATATCGTTGACACCTGCACAAGCACACGATCTGTATGAAAGAACTATTGAAGAAAATGATCAAGTGTTTGCATCTGAAGACTATGACCGTGTTTCAAAACTTGTACAAGAAGGTAATTTAATTCAATTTATTTCATTTTATTTCAGTTATTAAGTTAGTTTGTAATACTAAATTATTTATATGGATATGCGCAAGTTATTAAATCAAATTTTGTTTGCAAGACATGTGTATGTTGTTGTTGCACCTGAGGGGGATGAAGAGGAAATAGAATATTGGTTGGCTCCTTGTGTGGAGACTAAACATAAGTTAATAGCACCTCGAGAAGATGATGATTTCTATCATTATCCAACAGGTATGGTGATCCCCTTAAGACATCCCCTTAAGCAAATTTTGATAACAAGTTTTTGATCCCCTTAAGCAAATTTTTAGAACAAGTCTTTGATCCCCTTAAGAAAATTTTGAGAATTTATTTGACGATGGTTTTCATGTTTTCCAATAGGATTGGTTGTGGTTGTTGGCACTTGGCTATGAAAGTATCTGACAAGGAAGAATGGTCTACCTACATTCAAAGATTATGAAACACATAAAAAGATTATACACTATTCACATTTAGTGGTGGCAACAAATATAAAACTAGATCGGTATCGTGGAAGTCCTACAAATAAAGTGCTATGGAAAATTTTGATGGAAGAGCATGAGACAATCATAGATGCATTGCAAAAAAGAGAGGATGCAGATGGTACAATGGAATAAGTAAATACAGGTAAATATAGTTTTAGTTTCAGTATATTGTCCTTTTAAATAGATTAAATACATGTTTTGATATTGGTCAAGTGTGTTATTAGTTGAAATTGATTTAAATTGTCCTTTTATAGATCCTTAAGACATAAACAAAAAAAGGATCTAGTCCATGCAGATTCAACCTAGACAACATGGAATACTTGGTAAAAATAGGTAATTATTAGTTAAATTATATTTAAATACATGTTTTGATTATATATTGATATTGCTTGTACATTAATAGTTAAAATTGATTTATTATCATTTTTTGTATCCTTAAGCCATCATTGCATTGATCTCATACTTTGAAAAAAAAAGGAGAGGATGCCTGGATTCAACCTACACACATGTGTGGAATACTTTTAAATCCAGGTACTTGAGTTGTGTCCATATGTATAGATAGTTTTATATAAATTAAAATATGTATGTTTTGAGGATTTCATTGATATTGCTTGTATCTTTTTGATATCAGGTGGCGTGAAGACCTACTACATTCTGGGCATGAGTTTGAGATGTTCTTAAGATGGCATAGCCAAATTTTGTAAACATTGTTTTGAGATGACATATGTGTACATACATACTTACACAATTAAATTTTTTGTATAAATTACAAATACATGTACATACAAAATTATGTACTCTATGTACTTTTATGTATCAAAATCAATATTCTATATATTTTGTTTGTTAAATGTGCATGTTTTCCTACTTTGAAACTTATATTTGATTGTATAATCACTAAATATCATGCATAACTTATTGATAAATCAATTATATCCTTAAGATGTATTAGGACCCCTTAAGACATCCCCTTAAGACATGTCGTATTAACACATATCCTAAATATTATACTTAATTATATCATTTGTTATGATGACTCACCCTAAAACTTATAATACTTGTTTATATCACTTAATATTTATACTTAATTATAGTCCTTTTTGATCCCCTTAAGACATCATATTAGGACCCCTTAAGACATCCCCTTAAAACATGTTGTATTAGCACATATCCTAAATATTATACTTAATTATAACATTTGTTATGATGACTCACCCTAAAGTATAATACTTTTTTATATCACTTAATATTTATACTTAAATATACTCTCCTTTGATCCCCTTAAGACGTTGTATTAGGACCCCTTAAGACATCCCCTTAAGACAACCTATAAATTAGTTTTGGATGCTATTATTTGTTTTGACAACTTCTAAATTAGTATTGGATGCGATTATTTGTTTTGACAACTTATAAATTAGTGTTGAATGCTATTATTTATATAATTTATTAATGTTTTTGTTCTCTAATCTTGTATGGTATTGTTTATTTCTTAAAATTTCATCCTTTGTGGTATATAAATGGATTGCTTTTGTTTGTAGATTATGGTTTATTGACTAATTATTGATTGGCATGAATTAAATAAGTTCATTGAATAATTATCACTAATTATTGAATGTACATATCATGTATGTCATGTATGGGATCACTAAATTTGTAAAATACAAATATTAAAATGTCCTATTAATTTCAACTTTAATTTCATATTTATATTTAATTTCACATTAATGTCCTAGATATTAATATCTTGACTATGAACATAAAATGCATAAATGTACACGTGTAAATTAAAATTGAACAATAATAAAGTCCATAATTTACAACATATTAAGTGCATGAAACCAATATATTAAGCACATGAAATAAAGTCCATCAGAGTACAACCCATGAACTAAGGTCCAACAAAGTACTTGACCCATGAAATATAAAGTCCTACAAAATACATGAGAAACCAAATATGTAGTCCATGAAATAATCAAATATAACCCATAAAATCATGTTTAGGTCATGTATCGTCTCTATAATCAATAGACCTCTTCACACCATGTGAACTATGTGGATGATCTGAAACACTCTGTACAAGAGAAAGATGAAATCAAATGTAAGACGATGAAAAATGATTTAATGATAATTTAATTTATAATTCATCATAAAATTAAATTAACATCATATCTAGGTCTGGATGCTCTAGTGCACTTGAACCAACCTCTAAATTCTCTGAATCAATCTACATAAACAAGAAAAAGAAAGTTGAAATTAGATGTAAGTCTACAATTAAAAATTATTTAATTCAATTTAATTTATAATTTATCATATTTAAATTGTACTGTATTCTAAGGTTGTGCACCCTCTACTCCAGGACCTGTTTGCACATGCTCAACTACAAGATGTTTCATGCTATAAAAGAAAAAGAATTTAAAACATGTATTAGCTCATATTATATATATATATATTCAATTTTAAATTAAAGTTATTCAAAATATATAATATGTAATTGACTTTAAATATAATAAAAAATTTAAATTACCATGATATTTGGAGGCTGCTTTGCATGTCCTCCTGGAGGTGTAACTAAGACTGAGTCATGATAGAAAATCACACTAACAAAGTCCTACAAGATCAAATTTAAAGCATGTATACTTGAATTAGGTTAAAATATATATATTCAAGTTTGCACATGTTTTGTGTAAAATTTTTTTTAAACAACTTGAAATTCAGAGGCCTCACTAGTAGCCGCAACATCCAATGTTTGTCCAATGCCCATTCTCACTATTGTATCAACCTAGACATACATGTAGACATTTAACGCTTATAATATTTACAAGTGTACATGTACATTTGATATATAGGGAATTCAAAATTGATAATTGTAAAGTTATACTAATGTAAGTTAAACAATTTACAATATAAATGTACCTTCCCTTGATCTGCAACGCTCGATAGTGGAGGAGTGCTTGACAACCCCTTAGGTGGAATTGACGTGGAAGTTGATTGACTCCCCTAAACCAACATAAATATTTAAAACATATGTTCATGATTCAATTATAAATTTAAAACTCAAGTTAAAAATTATTTCATATATAATTTTAAAAATTGAAATCAAAATACCCCATAAGGGTTTCCAACTAGGATTGGTGTTGATTTATGTACTTTCAAAGCGGATGATTGCCCCATCATTAGTGTCATCTGTACAACAAATAGTTTGATTGTTAAAATTTGTATTGCAAAATTTTGTTTGATATATACATTCATTAAAATTCTTATAAATTCAACATGTAGATGCATATTTATACCTATGTCACAGTGTCCCCAGGGTGATGTTCTACTTTAAGAAATTCTACAAATGAACTGAGGTGACCAAATGAACCACCAGAATCTCCATGTCCACCCAACTAGGTGTGGCTTGATCGGGTCCATAGCATAACTAATGGAAACTAGTGCATACATGTGGTATCAACACTCCTAGAGTGGTACTCAGACCAACTACATAAAACACTCCTCCATCATCATCGTCTCTATGCTCCCTACCCGCTATCACAGAAACATGTTGATCAAGGTCTCCTACGAGCGTACTAAGTGATCCTAATGTCGATACCACCGCACGTTGATGCATAGGTGCAGGAATGGTAGTACCAAGAGGAGAAATAAGGGGTTGCACATGCATGGGACGTTGGGGATCAACCCTTGCCCCTAACCTTTGCTATGGCATGCCGCCACCAACACCCTAAAATGATTTAAAATCAAAATAATTGGGATTTTTACCCATAATAAACTCTACATATAGATTCCTCAAAAAATACAATGAGACCTCCAAATTAGCATGTGGTGGACTGTCAAATACCATATACCATCAATCCCAAAAATGTGCACTAATCTATGGATGTATATACCACCTCATGGATATTCTAGATTTATTGGGAGGAATGGGCTGCTGAGTAACATGGTCGAGAAAGTAAGGGGTTAGATGGGATTTTGTTATTTTAAGGTCTAAAATTTGTTTATAGGAGAGACCATCTGCATAAAATTGTCTCATCTGCTCTCTTTCTCGTCGATGCTTATCTATATCAGAATCAATAGTCCTAATGGCATCCACAACATTTTGCATCGTAGATGCAAAACATATCATGTGTGGTGGAATCGATGCTTGATTTTGCATAGCATTGATTTGATTTTGAATGGATGTCACTTGATCATTTATGCGTGCTCGCAAGCGAGCCTCATCAGATCCAATAGGTGTTGGAGGTGGGATATTAGGTTGAGGGGGTGGAGAGGGAGGTGGAGGGGGACATTGAGGTGGCTGAGGTGTTGGATTGATGATATCATCAATGTTAAATTGATCCATGATATCATATATAAGTGCACCTGCATTAAATTATACAAAATTAACATAAAAACTTACAAAATTACAAGAAATAGTTAAATTTGAAACACACATGTAAATTTGTTTAAATAGGATGTGCATACATATACATACACATACATACATTGATTGAACTTGAGCATGTGCATACAAAATTCAAAATTTAACATGTACATACATTTAAAATAAAAAATACAATGCATAATTTGCATGCATACATCATTCAACTAAACTATGAACATACATACAAATTTCAAAATTTAAGATCTAGAACTATGCAATTTTAATACATGTACATACTAAAAAATAAACTTGAAACATTCGCAGAAAGCTCATTTTATGTCTATCGTATATATACATTACATTTTTCCAACAAGAAAAATCATGATCTAGTAGATAGTCATAAAATATATACTATTATTAATTCATCATTATGAGTTCATAAATTCAACCAAATTCATAAATTCATGTCACTAAAAATATCCATCGAACCAAATTCATAAATTCATAACTATAAGATTATTGTCTTAATTTATAAACTGTTGTGGCTCTCTACTGCATCTCTTCATTTCTTTGTGTTTTCTTTTTCAGAATCAAAATTTCTCCTATCCTCTAGCCATTGTCAATTCTCAACTAAGATCCCATCCATAGCCCTAACAACATCAACAACATTTTGCATCCTAAATGAAAATGTCCTCAAAGGTGGTGTGATACATTCTTCATTTTGAATAATGTTGATTTGATCTTGAATGGTTCTAACATTGGCATTGATTTGTGCTTGCAAGTGAGCACCATCAATTTCAGGTGGTGGAGGTGGGGGGTTATGAGGTGGAGTGGGTGTAGGTCGAGGTGAAGGTGGTGGAGATGTATTACAAATATTATTGAATCGATCCATGTGATCTCTAAGATATAGATTTGCAATTTCAAAATGTAAGATACATGTATAGGAAATACACTTAAACCATTCAATATAAATGGCCTAATTGAATACAAATGATAAAATGTGTAAGCCTCATTTATGTCTAAGGCATGTTACTTGAATGAAAAAACAATTAACTATTAATATAGGACAATCTAGGAATGCTTTAGAGTTTACGGTTTAGATTTTAGGATTTAGGTTTTAGGGTAATATGATGGCTTAAGAGGATCTATGTAGTAAGGTCCTAATACAAAATGACATGGCTTAAGGGAATAAAATTTGGTGAAGATGCCCAAGGCAACCAAATTTCATTAAGGACTGAGGCAACTTCACCAAATTTTATTCACTTGAGCCATGTCATTTTGTCCTAGGACCTTAGTAGACATAGATCCCCTTAAGCCATCCTATCACCCTAAACTGTAAATTGATCAACCTAGATCATGATTTATCTCATTCATATTATAATCTTGCACGATCTTATTATTGTTAAATTTGGTTGCCTTGGGCAACTTCACCAAAATTTGAGAACTTATTTGATCCCCTTAAGAAATGTCATATTAGGACCCCTTAAGACATCCTAAAGTATGGCTTAAGGGGATCTATGTAGTAAGGTCCTAATACAAAATGACATGGCTTAACTGAATGAAATTTGGTGAAGATGCCCAAGGCAACCAAATTTCATTAAGGTCCTAGGCAACTTCACCAAATTTTATTCACTTGAGCCATGTCATTTTTTCCTAGGACCTTACTAGACATAGATCCCCTTAAGCCATCCTATCACCCTAAACTATAAATCAATCAACCTAGATCATGATTTATCTCATTCATATTATAATCTTGCATGATCTTATTATTGTTAAATTTGGTTGCCTTGGGAAACTTCACCAAATTTTGAGAACTTATTTGATCCCCTTAAGAAATGGCATGGCTTAAGTGAATAAAATTTGGTGAATTTTCCTAAGGCAACCAAATTTCATTTTAAGGTCCTAGGACAAAATAAATTCTTTTGGTGTTTAGGGTTTATATTTTAGAGTTCAGGGTTTAGGGTTTAGAGAACTTATGGTGAACTTTGGGTGGCCCTTGGAATAATGGAATTGCAAGTTAGTGAACAACATTTTCTTGTGGAACAATTTATTGAGATAGTTCTTGTTTTGACTAACCAACCTAGATCATGAAATCTCATTCATATTATAATCTTGCACGATCTTATTATTGTTAAATTTGGTTTCCTTGGGCAACTTCACCAAATTTTTAGAACTTATTTGATCCCCTTAAGAAATGTCATATTAGGACCCCTTAAGACATCGATTTACTATTTAGAGTGATAGGATGGCTTAAGGGGATCTATGTCTGGTGAGGTCCTAGGACAAAATAACATGGCTCAAGTGAATAAAATTTGAAGAAGTTGCCCAAGGCAACCAAATTTCATTAAGGGCCTAGGAAAAAATGATGTCTTTAGGGTTTAGGGTTTAGAGTTTAGAATTTAGGGTTTAGGGTAATATGATGGCTTAAGGGGATCTATGTAGTAAGGTCTTAGGAAAAAATAACATGGCTTAAGGGAATAAAATTTGGTGGAATTTCCTAAGGCAACCAAATTTCATTTTAAGGTCCTAGGACAAAATGAATGCTTTAGTGTTTAGGGTTTATATTTTAGGGTTAAGGGAACTTAGGGTGAACTTTGGGTGGCCCTTGGAATAATGGACTTGCAAGTTAGTGACTGGTTTATGAATATTTTTGATTTATGAATAGACTGACTATTTTCGTAATAGAAACACATAATTATGTATTATTAAGATTGAGTTTGATGTATAATTTAACTAGATACTTTTTAATTGAATATATGATGATTTTATTTGACATTTTTTTCATTAATATTTCCCACTTAAATGAATTTTATGATATAAAATGTATAATATAAAATTAGTTAATGTTGAATCAATTATTTTATTTTGGATTGTTTGGAATTGAAAGAACCTAAAAGAAAGAAAATAAAAATATTTAGATTTTTTTAGTGTCTAGGTAACTAGTGCAAATTGAGAGTTTAGACTAAACTAGAATCCTAATTAACAATTAATTGACTAGAATGAGGGTTAAGATTATTGAAAGACAAGAGACAACACATGCAAACAAGAAATGAAAACAAGGTATGACTAAGAGAGATCAAAACATAAAATAGAAATGAATGCAAATATTATCTAATTAAGTGACTATTGGAAATTGATTGTATGTAAGGATTTAGGAATTTTCTAACTAAATTTGCAAACAAACATTGATAAAATTTATGAATTGTAACTATTCTTTAACATATTGTTTTCTAATCTAATTATAATTTAACATTGAAAGTAAAGTTTAACATATTGCTTTCTCCTTACAATGCAAATGAAATTTAAAACATTTAAGCAATGCAAATGAATTTTTTCCAAATTATCAAATATTCTTGAGCTCGAAATCAGGGTTTTCAAATGGAAAATGATTTGTTTGATTTCAATTTAGGGTTTTAGCAATTTTTTCTTTTTCAATTCAATTTAGGGTTTCAATCTAAGCAATTAGGGTTTTTAATGTAATTTTTTTGTTTCATTTCAAACTAGGGTTTTCAAATCCATTTTTTTGTTTGATTTGAATTAAGGGTTTCAAAGCTTGATTCTAGGGTTTTCAAATGTAATTTTTTATTTCATTTCAATTTAGGGTTTTGAAATGCATTTTTTTTTGTTTCCTTTCAATTAGGGTTTTCAAATGCAATTTTTTTTGGTTTGATTGAACAATTTAGGTTTCAAAAGATAAATTTTATTTTGAAAATACAATTTAAGGTTGATCTTTCCCTTTCTATTCAATATCTTCAGGTTTCATTGGATTTTTTCATCTATTTCTACAAATAATCATTTCTACTATTACAGGAAATAAAATGCATAAAATGCTAAATAAATTGAAAAAAAACATGCTAAAATCTATTATTGTATTAAAATGTTTAATAAAACACAAAAAAAACCAAAAAAATTCGGGGTGGAGGTGCACTTGGAGGTCATTACACTGTCAATGTTGTCCTCACCAATTCAAGATCATGTGCAGAACAAAATGAGTTTCATTTGTTTTTTAAAAATAAATACCATCTTAAAATGGGATCCCAATTATTACGTATGTCGGTTCGGTACCCTTTAACAAATGAGATCCCAATTTTTAAAAAGCGGGATCCCATTTGGGATTTAGGCTCGGGATCTCAAAGCTAAACGGGATCGCGATTTATAAAAATCGGGATCCCGTTTTTGCAATGCCAATTTCATTTTTTTGGGTAAGGAAAAAAATTCCATGTATTTTGTGGACTCAACTTGCACTTACTCCATAGATTCTATGACACGCCATAAGGAATCTTTGTGCACGGAGAAAGTTGGCAACTCAAGTTGGGTTATATGATAGGTTGTAAGAGAATCAAATATTTTGGTTAGTTATGATAGATTCTCTAATGGATTCTATGACCTAATCTTGTGGAAAAATTTTATGAATATTTATGATTGATTTTAAGGATAGTCAGGCTGCTAATCTAACATAGGCTATTATGAGCATATTTTAGGTACCCAATCTTGGAGAGAGAATATTGCATGTTATGACAGTTGTAAGAGGTGTAAGGGAATACTATACAAGTGTCCAAATGCATGTCTATGGCATGGGATATTGTTCCATGTGTATTTGGATGCTCATCCTCTTCTAGATACTTCTCTTGGCTTGCATTCTCTATAAAATGTATGCCTTCCATTATAGATTGCATTGTTTGTTTGTAGGTAATGAAGTGCTACCGAATTTACTCTAATACAGGGGTTTGTTGCAAAGCACTTGTTGAAGAAGTTGTATACTTGGAGATACATTGTATTCACTATTTGAAATAATATAAAAGTATTAGCCTTTTGGAGGGTGGGGTTTTTTTTTACCCGAAAGGGTTTTCCCACGTATATTGGTGTGTTATTCTTGTGTACTTGTTTTATCTCATTCTTTCTATGTGTTTCTCCTTTTGTAACTATATAAGGTGTTAAAAGAATAAATTTTTGTAACTCTCCCCTACTTAGATTAGTGTAGAAGCTATTTACACTCACCCGACTCTTTCAAGACAAGGTTTTATAGGCTTTCACCCTTAAGAGATTAGAGGTGAGTGGTTGTGAGTTAGACTTTGTTTCAAAGAGTGACATGAAGATTGTTTCAATTGCATGATATTGGTAATTTCTATATAAATCAATGTTCACTTTAGAAACCAACTTTTTTAAATATCTTCTACCTCTATTAATAGTGTGACAACTTCCCTAGTGACATCAAGACTATTGGACAATGAGCTAAACCTATTTTCAAGGATGAGACAGGTTTTCCAGTGAAATGTAGACTAGCAAGTCCACTTAAAAGAAAGTCTATCAAATAATAATAAATTTATATATATTATATCATCATAATTTTTGTATGACAACTATCCATTCAAAAGTTCCATTAAAATAAATTAGGACATTTTAATAAACATAAAATTATATAAAAACCAAATGCATATATCATCATTATATTATATAAGTTTTGATAATATGTCAAAAATCTATTTGATGTAATACAATATTTTTGAACATTTGATTATATTTTTTTGAGAAAGATTTCTACATACAACAACCATAGAATCATCAAATTTAAGCCCTCCATACATTGCACTTCCCTAGCAACATAATACCTAATTAATGTAAATCTCACTTATTTTCATTGGTATAAGTAAACAAATTAAAGATATGTTAACATAGTCTTAACTTCCTCATAAATTATGAGCAAAATTATACTAGTACAAATGAAATAAGTCATAAAAAAATCACAACTCATAAAAAATAAACACATGTATAATATGAGTTCCAACTATCACAACTTAATCCATTGATTTGTATGTTAAAATTTTGTTTATTTTAATAGAAAGACAATACAAATTCGAAATCAAATGTCTAACCATTAAATAGTTGACAATTTATATTTTATTTATCCAAAATATATTGGAGAATGAGTTCCACTCAAAATAAAGAAAACTAGTATCTCAATGATAGAGCGTCCTAATATACATAAGAAGTTCCAAAATAAAAAAAATCCTAGTTAATCCATCAAAAAATTCACATGATTTCAAAATACAGTAAAATTCCTAAACAGAAAATGCAACTTAAAATAGAATATTAAAAAAAAAAACCTTAAATTATAAACAAATCACTGATCAAATGCTCTAACAAACATTCAAAAAACCTTAAATTATAAACAAATCAATGATCAAATGCTCTAACATACATTAAAAAAACCTTAAACTCTAATTAATTCATTAAATAAATTACATAAAAATAATAAATAATTATCATATTTTTATAACAAAAAGTTATCTTTTACCTATAAATATAAATTAATATTTAACAATAAGCCCTCAAAAAAAGACCAAAGTATTAATAAGCTTGCTTGCATTTCAAGTTCATAACAAATAAGATCGTTAAAGCAACATTATTCAAAACAAAACTAAATTAACAATATATCTACGACATTAGAACAATATTCTATTCTAAAAACGAGAAGATTTGTAAAGTGGGTGAAGATTAAAGCTATGCGAAATTGCTATATTCTTCCACCACAGTGCTAATGGAAGGAGTTGGATTGCGAGCCGAACAATTGGTTCTAATTTCCCCTTTGCTTCCCGTCACTATGCTCAACTGACCCATTTTTACCATGGCCAAAGTAAAATTCTCAAAGAAGAGATCTTGATCTTGGGCAAAGTCTTTGACAATTTGTTTAGTGCGGGAGTTTGTGTAAAGATCCTGATCAGATGTGAATAAACCCTCTTGATGCTTCAGGTTCATGTAATATGAGTTGTCGAATGCATTGGGTGAGCGAATGTCCAATACGGTGGTGTTAGTGACATTTGTGGTTGGAAAGGTGACCTTCAAGTCCTTGGCAAAGCTCTTAGCAAGTGTGTTGTCCTGCGTGGGGTATAATCGTTCCTCGAAAGACACATAATGCCCTATTCCTATGGTGTGCGCACCTATACTCATCCAACGTCAAAAATAAAATCCAATTTATATACAATGTCTATGTACAAAATGGAAAGCAATTCAAAACATATGCAAAATAATACATATTGAATTCAAAGAATATTCTATTTAATAGTTTTTATATCCTAATTAAGTGAGATTTGGTGGGCCTTGTTTCCTACTTCAACCAATCATCACTTAGAACAATCATTAAAATTTAATCTAAAAAAATTTAAGTATTATTTAAATATTGAACGTCTTAAATAACAAAAAACATGTTGACTATCTACTTCTAAACAAAATGAGTAAAAGTAGAGAGAACCTTGAAAGAGCCGCAAGGTCGATGACATCAAGGCCTTTGGAAGCAAAAAAATCAATGAGGTCTAAGACACTAAAGTTTGGAGTTGGAATGTTTGCAAGTGTGGTTGCTTGAGAGGCAAACTTCAAGCTATCTCTTCATCCTAGAGGAACTTTGTATTTTGGCCCTCCAGCCTATTATAAAAAAATGATTATACAATACAAAAGATTAATCACTTTCTTCAATATATTATAAATCTTAACAAACATTGAAAATATAGTAACATTCAAAGCTGTATTCTATCGACAATGGCTTTTTTCTTACCTGCGTAAACAAGCGGCACGAGTCGAACAGGGTGGCTGTTTATATGGGGTCCACCATAAGGAAAACAGTCAGGAATCCGTATGTTGAGTATGATGTATCTTTTGTTGAAGTTCCATCGTTTCAATGATCACATTGTTTAATGATAAAATAAATGTATTTTATTTTAAAATATTAACTATTTATTATTTTAGTTGCGAATGATAATTCATTTTGTTGAAAGTAGTAAGTTCGTATGTTTATTTATTTTTAATTAGTAATTAAATAATTGGCATGTTGTGGGTTCAGATGTATTTTTTTTAATGTGTGTTTCAATTTTTTTAAAATTATGTGTATGTAGTTGATATGTTGTTTCTGTATTTAGGAAAAATTGATTGATGTAATTGTATTTGTTTTGGTTAGAAATAATTAGTTGAAAGTTGAATCTTTCTTCTTTTAGATGATATGTAAAAGGTTAGCATGTAAAAGATATTGATTGTTAAAGAATAATTAATGCACAATAAGTCTATTTGTTTGAAAGTATAAGGGTGTGGGTTTGAATCTTGTGGTTGTTGCGTTGTTGTAGAGATTGTTTAAAAATGAATAGTTGTAACTAGTGACCTCTATTTTGTCCTTCTTGATTAAATATATATTAACAATCTTTTTACTAATTTATTTTAATTAATTAAAATCATAATTATTAACAATTCATTATAATTATTACTGATTTTGTTTTTCCTTCCTTTCAATCAAAATTTATAACCATTTTTAAAAACTCATAAAAAACTTACTAAAAGAATAAGTCTTACAAAGACACTAATAACCCTTTGCTAATCACACTCATCCCGCTCTAGGAAAATTGACGAAAAATTCACCACCAACAATTCACCACAGGAAAATTCACAGCCATGACAAATTCATCTCCAATTCACCTAACATTTTTTAAAATATATATTTGGATTAATTTTCTGTGGCGGTAAATTGCTGGTGGTGAATTTTACTTATGGTGAATTTGTCATGGCCGTGAATTCAATTCGAAAACTCTGACAAGATTTTTGGTCCCCCACCTAACAGCTTTCAAGGTAACGTCTACCAAGCCAATAGAATGCACATTTGACTGTATTTATTAATTAATTGAAAATAAAAAATAAATTATATTCTAATTTTCAATAAATTAATAAATAGGGTTACACTCTATGACTAGGAGCTATATAGACAATACCTAACTTAAAGCAGTTATAGAAAATTTAGAATTGTAAGTTCTTCCCCTATCTAATGGCTTCTCTCATCGCTGCAACCTCGTTTCCCACCTCTTATTTTGGATGAATCCTTTGAAATTAGGATCACAACAGACTCCTAAACTCTATTCTATAGATGTTAACACAGCAATCGTATGTTATCTGTATGCAAAAGAATGAAAGTTGCAGGTTGCATGCTTATGTACAATCAAGTCTATGCTAAAAAAATTGTGTTGCTGGCGCAAAAACAAATATAAGTATTGTGATTGTTTGTTAGAAAATCCTAAGTAGATTGCAAGTCAAGTTGCAGATTGCATGTTTATACCCAAAAATGACATGGAAATAGAGAAAAACCAACATTTTTATATAGCCAGCGAGGAGATTCATGCATAAATATAACCAAAACCAACTATAATACAGCAGGTGATCTTGTAACTCCAAGCATCCAACGCCATGTTCCTGGAACCTGCTGAGAAAAATAGCGGGCATTGAATGACATCACGTACTTGGTTATTCCTTTTAATATGAGGATCGATAAAAACTCTTGAACTTCATCTCCATTGTCATCTTGTGCTGAACATTTCTTGGACTTTTTTCCCTGACTATTTTCTCTCATCGTATGACTCTTTGAATTCTCATCCGTTATATAATGCCAGGCAATGCTAGCCAGCATTTTGACAGTACAAACCACTCTTCCTACCATGCAGAATACGAATGGTTTCTTTTTTCTTACATCGTTATTTATGCTAGCTTTCTATAGAGGTTGTGCTTTCATTGTAGGCTTACGCCTCTCGGCGTAATGATAAACTATTCAAACCACTGACTTTTATTTTGTCTATCGACAATATTACTATGTTGACTATATATATATAGTGACTAAATTTTTCCTCATCAAAATTTATAACAAACTCAAAAATTAATTCTCACAAAAATATACTAAAAAAATAAGTCTTAATAATATCAAGACACACACACACACACATATATATATATGCTGATTAAATTTTTCCCCACTTTAATCAAAATTTATAACAAACTAAAAAATCAATTAACTCACAAAAATCTACTCAAAAAATAATTCTTATAGAGTATAAAGACACTAAGAACCCTCTTCCAATTACAATGTTTCATTCACCAGCTTAAAAGGTCATCGTTCATATTGGTGACCACAATTGAGTTGAAAAGTCAACCCCTGCTAAACACATTTATTCAAATTGAGACATATGACAATATTATTGCTTCCCCACCCAACAACTTCGAGTAGTCCAAAAAATTTAGAATTGTAATTTCTTCTCAAGTGAGACAAATTTCAAAGAAAGTAATGTGTCTTATCCATCTAATATTAAATATTAAAAATGAAGCAAGCATAGGAATCGTGAAGTGACAGACTATATTAGTTGAATTTCAAATTGAATGTTGCCTTGTCAATGAGGTACAAGTCTTCCCTTAATCTTCTCACCTTTAATGATATAATGAATTGGCATTTCTACTTCATTAATGATATGAGATTTCCACAATCCATATTGACTATAATTATGTTGTTTATGGATTCGATTGTGTACAAGTTTTTCCATCAATGTTTCAAATCACAGTATGTGATCCGTCATCAGGATAGAGAGTTAAAGGATATGAAAAGTGGTAAGTTGCAGACCCAGACCATCTTTAAGAAGGGTTGAGAGGGAGAGGGGTTGGCAAAATATACGAGGAGACTCTAAAATTACATAAGTAAAATAAATAATGGAAAATTAAATAAAGAGGATACACTAAATGCATACTCAAGAGAAGAGTGAGAAAAAATAATGAAAAAAGAACATGAATAAAGAAAATAATGCATAAGGATAAAGATATGAAACCATTAAACAATTAAATAAATAAATACAAATAATTAAATGTAAAAGAATCAATGAAAACAAGGAGAAGCCTAAGCATAAAATAAAGACAAACCAAATAATTATTAGAACAAGAGGAGAAAGCCACAAGGGGGAACTAGAGAGATATAAGTGAAAAAAGGTCATCTGAAGCTAAATAAATGCAATAAATGAAACCCGAAGCTAAATAAATACAATAATCAATGAATGAAAATTAAACAAAGAAATGAAAAATGAAACCCAAAGCTAAATAATTGTAATAATCAATGAAAGAAAATTAAACAAAGAAATGAAAACAAGAAAATGACAAAAAAAGAAAAATACAAAATAAGAAGGAACGAAGATCTAAATATATGTAAATAAATATATGAATGCACTTAATATATATTTGTAGTGTAGGAAAATGCACACCCTTGCATTTTCACACTTGTTTGGGCCC